>PVLA01011974.1:0-48318 GCA_004027455.1 Hydrochoerus hydrochaeris | reverse complement strand
GGACCGGGTAGGGGGAGGAGAGAGGGGGAGGGGAGGGACCTGAGGGAGAGGCCGGAGGGAGAGAGAGGAGAGGGATGGGGCAACGGAGGGGATGGGACAGGGAGAAGCCCAGAGAGGTGGGGCAAAGGGGAGTGGGACTAACGGGGCAGAGCGGTGCTCCTGGGCGGGACAGGAGGAGGGGCCTGGCCCGGACACCCAAGACGCCCCAGTTGAGTCCGCCTCAGGTTTTGCGAGGGACGCAGGCTCCGCCTCCCGCCCAAAGCCTCGGCTTGTAGCGACCCCAGGGCGGGCGGTGACCGGGTTGAGTGCGTCTCTGGCCCTGACCCGGGGCCGAAACCCAGGCTCGTTGGCGGTGTGGACCGCACTGCGAAAGCCGCGCCCTCGGGGGCCTGAGGGGCCCGCCGGACCCTGAGCCCCCACACTGACTCTGCCGTCCCTCTCCGGGGTGGCCCCCCTGCCGCTCTCCCGGGTCCCCAAACTCAGTTTGGACGCTCGGACCGCGGGTTCGCGTCATCGCCACTAGGGAGCGCGAGCAACGCGCGCGCCGCCGCGTCCGTTGGGGGCGCTGTCGCGCCGGACCCGCGGCTGCACGGCGAAGGAAGGGCATAATCTTGAAAGAGCCTCACTGAGTGGCTGGAGTATAGAAGCCGACTATGCAACGGTGCTTCTCATTGGCTGAGCTTCGGGACGCGACTCGGCCAGGTGGGACCGGAGGCCGGCGTGGAACGAGACGGAGCTCTTCGGAGTCGCCGCGGGGCGGGGAGGGGCGGGGAAAGGCGGGGAAAGGCGGGGTGTTTCGCACGCCCGCCCGCCGGCCTCGCTTGCCTTGTCCGGGAGCTGGAGATGGGCGCTCGAGCGACGCCTTCGAGGACGCGTCTGACCTTTGCCACCTGCCCTCGCGCCCTGAGTCCCGCAGTCCGCCGGGAGGAGGAAGCTGGGGCACCGCGCGCATGGGCACCGCGCGCATGGGCACCGAGAGCGGCGGCCCGGAGCCCGCCTGCCGCGAGCAGTTCCAGGCGGCAGTCAGCGTCATCCAGAGTCTGCCCCGGACCGGTGAGGCCCCGGCCGCCTGTGGGGTCGCTTGCGCGCTGTCCCGTGTCCAGACGTCCCAGGCAGGAGGCTGCCACCACCTGTCCCTAGGATTCTTGACCCCTGTCCTTGGGCCCGGGTGAAATGGTGCACGGTCCCCACCCTGTGCAGGTTCCTACCGCCCCTCTTATGAGGAGATGCTTCGGTTCTACAGCTACTACAAGCAGGCCACCCTGGGGCCCTGCCTGGTGCCAAGGCCTGGCTTCTGGGACCCCATTGGGCGCTACAAGTGGTGAGCATGCTGTCCTCACTTGTAGCCCTGCACCTGCCGATGGCCGCTGCTTCACTGCCTTCTGCTCCTAGGGACGCCTGGCACAGCCTGGGCGGGATGAGCAGGGAGGAGGCTATGTCTGCCTATGTCGCAGAGATGAAACTGGTGGCACAGAAGGTGAGAAGGGCCAGCCCTACGTCCCTGAGCTTCCACGTGTCCCTCAGCCCTCTAGTGCCACTTCCATGTTCCCTAACACTGACTGACTCCCTGGGAGTCACCGCCTCCCTCCAGCACCCCATCCAGGACTGTCTGGTTGCTGAGGGTCCAGGGGGTGTGAGAGGGTGACACAGGGACAGGGAAGGGTCTCTACTCATGAGATCCCCTCCCACTAGGTGATTGACACTGTGCCCCTTGGGGAGGTGTCAGAGGACGTGTTCAGCAACTTTGTGCCCCTGTACCAAGTGATCCCGGACATGCCAAGGCCCCCGGAAGCCTTCCTGAGAAGGGTCACAGGTGTGGTCCTGGCACCTGGCTGGCGATGCTGCCATTTGGTGGGTGGGGGCTGGGGGGTAGACCGAGGACCCCAGCTGTGCCCCTCCATGAGGACAAGGGACCACTCCTGTGTGCTGTGTCTGCATAGGCTGGAAAGACGATGACCAGGCTGTACCAGAGCCTCCCCACCTCCCCAAGGAGCCAGTGCCCCCTGGACCAGGTCAGTGGGTGGGCAGGAGTAGAGACCCAGGCTGGTAGGCTGGGGAGAGGCCTAGGTGCCATGCTGTACCCGTATGCTATGCGTCCCTGAAGGCCAGGATCAGGCTGAGATCCTTGCCCACTGGACTGGGGACACTGCTGCACACCCTCCTCAAGACCCCTCTTGGCAGTGACCACCTCCTACTTCCCAGAGTCCCAGAGCCCCGTTGACCTGGACCCAGAGGTGTTCTGTGATTCCCTGGAGCAGCTGGAGCCTGAGCCTGTGAGACCCCTGCCTCCCCTGTCCCACCCCAGGGGCTGTGGCTGTCCCCCACCTCACTATGTCACTCAGGTCTTAACTGAGCAGAGAGGAGTAGCAGGAGGAGACCTTGATACCAAGATGAGCCTTGAGCCTCCCATGGAAAGAGGTGAGCTGTGACCTTTCACTCCTGCTTTCCCCAGCTTCCCTTGGAGCCCTTTTGGGGTGAAGGCAAAAGTCCAGCACAGGCTCTGGGGTAGCAAGCAGCCTGTCTAGGCACGGCTGCCAAGCAGCAGACATGGCCTGAGCAGACAAAGTCCCTGCCCTGCCCTCCCAGGGCCACCCCAGGAGTCTAGTCCTCCAGTCCTCATGTGCTAGGCAGGGGCCGTGATCACCCCTCTTAGACAGCAAGGACAGCAATGAGTCCTGCCCTGTCCCCTCTGGAGGGTGCTGTGTGCTGAGTCCCAAAGGAGCGCTTTGATACATGCTGAGTTCTCGTTCCTCCGAGCAGCAGGCCTGCGGGGAGGAGGACGAAGTCCTCCCTGTTGTTAGTCTTTTGTGGTTCTACAAGTGGCTTACTGTCAGGTAAGCCCAGGCCTCAGCCTGCCAAGCGAGCCTGTTACTGGGGTACCTCAACCCCTGAAGTCACAGCCTGTGACTGAGTTCTGGGCTCATCTGAACACCCCTGGCCCTGGCAGCCCATCGTCTGGCCACGGTCCCACCCCGCCCCCACCCTGCCCCTGCCCTTGCCCTCATGAACTACCTCTGAGGTCCCCTCCCCATGTCTCCGTTCTGCAGAGGAGCTGGGAGGTGGCCACCAGGGGCCCCAGGAATTGGACTCATGGCTGGTGGGCACTGTCTGGGCCCTGCAGCAGAGCATGCGGGACGTTCAGGGACGGCTGCAGACCCTGGAGAGCAGACCCATGGCTCCTGCGCAGGTGAAGCCCGCATGCCTCCTGAAGGAGGAGCCACTCTCTCCCTGTCCCCAGGCCTCCTGGTGCCCAGGACTCTGTGGCTTCTGTGGGGGACAGGGAGGTTGGGGCTTGTGGCTTCAACCCTGGAGGGAGGGTGGGAAGGGAAGGCCACTCCCTGCAGTGGGGGACTGGTTATGTCTGTTCTTTGCACCGGGCTGGAGACTCTGTCCCCAGGTGTCTGAGTTACCCCAGCAGTGCAGCCCTCACCCTTCTCCTGAGGCCTGGACTCTGGTGGACTTGGTATAAGAGCTGCCTTTGTTACAGCACTGGCAGCCACATAGTGGCCCAGAGACGGCTTCCTCTTCACCTCCCTTTACAGATGGGGAAATGAAGGCACTGCAGAGTTGAACACCTTGCCTGAGGGCAGAGATGTGTCAGGGACTGGATTATGCAGGCTTCCAGGTGCCCAGGGCACAGGCCTGGGCATCCACTGTCTTTCTGTTACTATTATGGACAGGAGCGGATGGGTGGGATCACCCTTACCCACTGGGCTCTGAGGTTTGATCTTGAGAATCCGAGGTAGCTGGGGCAGGAAAGGGCTGAGCTTCCATCTGTGGGGGTTCTCTGGGTGATCCCTGACCTACTAGGCATCTTGGATGCACCTTCATGGCAGGAATTTTGACAGACTTCCTTTGCTTTCCTTCTTTTTTTTTCTTTTTCTTTTTGTCTTTTTGAAACAGGTCTCACTATGCAGTTCTGGCTGGACTTGAACTCACTTTGTAGCCCAAGCTGGCCTCAAACTTGAAGTGATCCTCTTGCCTCAGCCTCCCAAGTGCTGGGATTACAGGTGTGCACCACTGTGCCTGGCTTTAAAATGTTGTGGCTAGGTAGTTATTGGCTAGGCATGGTGGCACATGCCTGTCATCCCAGCACAGGGAAGGCTGAGGCAGGAGGATCGCTGAGTTTGAGGCCAACCTGGAGTATAGAGTGAGTCTAAGGTGAGCCTGAAGTGAGACCTTGTCTCAAAAAATCAAAACCAAGAAAAATAAAAAACTCAAAACACCTCTTTCTTTTCTTTTTTCTTTCTCTCTCTTTCTCTCTCTTTCTTTCCTTCTTTCTTTCTTTCTTTCTTTCTTTCTTTCTTTCTTTCTTTCTTTCTTTCTTTCTTGTCTTGCGATGTTGTTCAGGCTGGCCTCAAACTCAGAGATCCTCCTGCCTCAGCTTCCCAAAGGCTGGGATGACAGGCATGTGCCACCACACCTGGCACCCCAGTGTTCATTTATTAGGGTTATTTTTTAAATTCAGACAATCCAAATTTTAAATTTCCCCACTTGTTCTGAAATTGCTTATTCTAGGTCCTTTGTTCAATTGGAATGCTGTTCTGTACCTAGATCCTGTCTTTAAATGTTCTTTGTTGTTCTCCTGTTAAGTATGAGGTGTTTCTGTGGTCAAACCCAGGGCCTTGATCAGGCCAGGCCACCTCTGTCCCAGCTGAGCCACCTCCAGCCTGAGTGTCCCTTAAGACAGGCCTGTCTCTTGCTGCTGGCCTGGTGCTTGGGTTGGGCCAGGCTCCTGTAGACACTTCCAGTTTTGAGGTGATGACCTCTGCTTCTTCTAGACACTGAACTTCCTGTGAGCTGGACACCAGATGTGACTGCCAGGCGGGTGGGGTCCAATTAAGGTCTCTGGATGTGGGCAGTGTTGGAGGTGGTGCTGTTAGGGGACAGGGATTCCAGTGTGCACTGCCTCAGACATGGTAAGGGGATGCCACCACAGCAACCTCACTTGCCATGCAGTTTTGACAAGGGATAATCCTTGCCTGAATCATTTAATGGTTGCAAAAAATGTTGAGTTTAAAAATCCTATTACATATTCCTAAAAGAAAATGCTATTTTTCCTTTGACATTTATCAGCCAACACTTTTCTGTAGTTTCCCTAATCATCTTGGGTTTTCTTGAAATACAGTCCTTAGCTGGGTGTCATGAAGCACACCTGTAATTCCAGTGCTTGGGAGACTGAGACAGGAGCAGTGCTGTGAGTTCAAGGCCAGCCTGGGCTGCACAATGAGACCGGCTCAAAAAACCAAGATGTGGTTCTTCATGGAACAGGACAAATACTTCTTCCATCTTCTCGTGTGTGCATGTGTGGTGCTGGGAATGGAACTGAAGGCCTTGAGCCATGCTTTGCCCCTGAGCTACACCCTGACCCTTAATTATCTATTTTTCAAGGGAAGAACTGACCTAAAAGCCTGCTGGATGGTGATGACTCTCTAGTTTTATTTACTGACTTTTGAGACCCTCTGTGGGCTCCTGAATTACAGGTTGAGCAATCAGATCGACTGTACCGAGCTTTCTTCTGATGTCACAGCTTGGCTGTGGGGCTTGTGCCCCTCAGGACATGTCCTATCTGGACCTCGCTCAGTGGTACCCGTGTGCCCTACCTCCCTGGCCCCTGGCCCAGAGCCCCCAGTGTCGTGGAGAGGTGACCTTCTCCACACAGGGCCACAGGCCCCACCAGCAGGGTCAGCGCCTGCCTTCTGGCCCTGGACTATGAGGCAGGGAGGTCTGGCTGCTGTGGCCAGTGCAGGCCTGGGTTCCGGTACCTGACTTGGAGCAGGGCCCTCTAGGCCCTTCGAGGCAGCACCAACCCCACTTTCTCCTCTCCTCTCGCAGGGACCTCGGCCCCGGCCCCTCAGGCTCTCTGCGACTACGCTGTTCTTGTTTCTCCTGTGGCCTTTCGTTGTGCAGTGGCTCCTGCGACAACTTCGGACCCAGAAGAGGTGATCCTGAAGAAGTGATTGCAGGAAAAGCCCCAGCCACAGGCCCTGGCCTGTGAGGCCTGAGCCACCCCGGGCCCCAGGAGCACAGCCCCAGGGCTGCACCAGGGCCTCCAGGCTGTCCCCTCCCAGTGACCCAGCTCACACCTCCCCACCCCCACCCAGACCTGCCCCTCCCCAGGCACAGCCAGGCAAGTCTGGGCTTGGAGATGGCTGGGCTGGTGGGATCACCATGCTCAGGACAAAGACTTTCACCAAATAAAACAAAGCCTCAGCTTTGCAACCAGGTCCCAGAGGCTGTACCAGGGCACAGGTCACAGCTCCCGTCCCCCCAGGTTCCATGGCCAGAAGCAGTGGTTCCTGTCCCAGCCTCCCAGCAAAGGGGCAACCTCAGGCTGGGGTAGGGGTGGTGCCCTGAGACTTTGCCTCCAGACCCAGCAGGTTCCAGGGGCTTGAGGTCCCAGCCAAGAGCTGCTACCACCCCACACCCTAGGCCCCAGAAGTGCCTGCTGCCCCCTTGTAGCTGCCATTCCCAATGTCCCCCAACTTTTAGGAGGTGAGCCTAACTGAAGAAGCCTCCTGACCTGCTGGGCTGCTCTCTGCTGTCTGGGCCTCTGGGCTCCCATCTGGGATGGGGTGAACCCCACTGACCAGGGTCCCACCAGATGCCTGAAACCCAGTCCCTCCTCCTGGAGACCCTCAGGTCCCTGGCCTGACCCTTGTTCTGGGTGTGGCTCTCACAGCCCATTCCTGTCCTGGCCAGGAAGGTAGTCCTCAGGATGAACCTGACAAGGTCCTCAGCTGCCCAGGGCCACCACAGAGGTTGAACAAACCTGTCCTGACAGTGACACGCATGGCTCATGGGAGTGGGAGAAAGACCAGAACTGTGGAGGGTGCAGGGAGGTGGGCAAGATTTGGGGTTTTCTTGTCTTTTTTTTTCTTCCAGTACTGGGGGTTGAATCCAAGACCTTTGAACTAAGTTACACCCTCCTTTAAAAATGTGAGAGGGGGGGGAAAAAAAAAACATGTGAAACAGTATTGTTAAATTGCTCAGTCTGACATCAAACTTGCAGTCATCCTGCCTTAGCCTCCCAGAATGCTGGGATTCCAGGCCTGTGCCATCATGGGTCTGAATGGGCAGGATTCCTCCCAGGTTCATAACTCTAAGCCTGGGTTGCTGGGTTTAGGAAGCAGAAACAACCGCTGCACAAGAGCAGCCCTGGGCTTTACTAGCAGCTGAACACATAGAATGCCTGCGGAGGGCGGAATGCAGCTAAGGAGCAGGGGTCTGGCTCCTTGTAGAATTTTAGAATTCCACGGCCTATCTAGTCCCCTCTCCCCCAGATAACAAGCTGAGCCCTGGCTGGTAAAGTAAGGCTGGTTCATCCACACCTTCTAAGACCTTGACTGAGAAAACCTCAACCCTGAAACTCAGGCCACAGTGGAAGGCTTTTGACTTCCCAGGCAGGTTCCCTGCAGACTCCTCGCCCGGTTCGCGTGCTTGCTGGGACCTCAGTGATGGAAGAGGGTCATACAAGGCAGGCCTCTCAGAAGCGCCGGACTCGGGCTGCGTGGTGGCTCCCAAAGCCCCAGCTGCCTCCCTCCTGCCTGGTGCACACCTGCCAGGGGTCACGGTCACGGCTGCAGCCACCCAAGCATTCCCCGCCTCCCCCCCCCATCGCTGGCCTAGACCAGGACCCTTCATAGCGGGTACGGTGAAACACACTCGCATTCTCAGGCCACTCGGGCAGCTGAGGCAGGAGAACTGCTGGGACCCAGGATTTTGCGACCAGCCTGGACAAGATGGAAACCCCCATCTCAAACAGAAATAAAAAAAATAAAATGCCTTTCTTTGGCCACTGTGCCTAAAAATCCTTCATTCTGCAGTTGGGAAAGCAGATTGCTCTCAAGCGCCCCGGCCTGAGGCACTTTTCTGGCTGTCGGTCGTGCTCGAGGCCTCGATGACATTTTGGTCACCATTGTGGCCCCCGAGGTGACCGAGGAAGCCGGGCCTGCCTTGGGGCAAAGCTCTAATGGGATCATAAAGAACTCTGAGCGGAACACAGAGGAAACAGGCCTTGGGTTGGTGACAAAGAACGGCATGGGGTCACCGAGTCCTGTGACCTTGGGCGAGTCACTCGGGCTCTGGACAGGGCCGGGGTCGCGTAGGCAGCGTCAAGGCGGCGGGGAACCGAGGCCGGGGCGAGCGCGGGGCCTTGAAGTCCCCGGCGGCGTGAGGGTCCCGGGACGACTCGCGGCGTAGGTCGCCCCGCCAGCGCACACGGGTGCAGGGGAACCCTGCGGGGCGCCGCTGTCGCCCCCAGAGAGACACGTTCCTCGGGGTCGGCGAGGCGCCTGAGGCCGAGGCCTCGGCGCCAGCCGGGCACGGAGCGCGACCACGCTGCCCCTTTAAGACGGCACTTTTTATCTTCATTTGTTTACTGCTGCATGCGCCTTGTGATTTTCAAGGAAGCGTATCCTTCCGCGGCGCCTGCTCGGGCGCGGACGCCTCAGTAGGGCTGCACGAAAGCCTTGGCGCTTCACGCAACTGCTCTCTGCGAGATCGATCTTCCTTCACACTTCAGGGACTACTTTTTAGGGATGAACCACTTTTGCTCTCATTCAAAAATGTTTAGGGCCGTCAGAACCCTTCCGCTGAGGAGAAAATACGGCATAATGTTTGAAATACACCTTGCTATGAAAATATTCTGCTTGGGCTCACGCAGGCCATGGAATTTCCTCGCGTTCCGAATCAGAATGGTACGGTCCAGGGTCCGCCTTCTCTATTCTGCGATTGGTCCACCTCCCTCGCCGTGACTCGCGACTCTCGACCAATGGTCGCCCGCTTTCCTCCAGCTAGGGGCGAGCGGTGGAAGGCGGTGGCCCGGGAGACGCCCCCTACGTGTCCTGAGATTGGTTACGTCGCACGGCGCGCGGAGACGACGGGCCTGAAAGATGAAGACTACGACTCCCGGCTTCCCTAAGGGGGGCCTCCGTTACACATGCGCACAGGCGGCGTGAGCGGGGTCCTCTATAAAAGGGGCGCAGAGTGTTGAGAAGCAGCAGTTGGAAGTTGGCAGGTGGAGAGGCAGGTTGGGAGGGAAGTCGGGGAGGAGGCGGAAGAAGCGCCTTCTGAGGGGAGGAGGGAGGAGGCGGAGGACTGATCGGAGCAAGCGTCGAGCCAGGGGGAGATGAGTTTGTCTGTCCGCGGCTGAGGCTCCGGCCGGGCCTAAGGACCTGGGCGCGCGGGTCGGAGCGACACCCGTGGAAGTGGGAGGAGGAGGCGCCGGGACTTTAACCCCTAGTGCGCTCTGCGGCGGGGAGTTAACCCTTTGTGGGCTCGGCCCTCGGCGCGGCGTCATCGGTGGTGTTAACCCTTTCGGGGCCAGGTCCCGCTGTCGGACCGACCTAGCCTCCGGCCGCCGCCACCTCGGAGGGGCCCGGCGCGACGCCCACACCCACGCCCGCGAGTGGCCCGGCGCTGCCCGGCTCCGCGCCGCTTAACCCCTTCCCGGCGGGAGCGCCCGGGGCGCAGCCGGAGTTGGCAGGCGGAGGACTCTGTGGGACGCTGTGTCGAAGGACAGGACGAGCCTCTGCCTCGTAGCAACTGGGCCCGCGCGCGCCCCGGCACGCGAGGAGACGCCGCCGGCCATGGCCGAGCCGCTGCCGTCGGAGCTGCCTCCCGCGGGCGAGCCCGGCGCAGGTGCGAGCGACCCTGGCCCCGCGCGGCCCCCCGCCGCCGACCCGGGCGCGTCCGAGGGCGACGGCAGGTGGCGCTCGCGGGCCTCGCCCCCGGGGGGCACGGGCAGCCCGGCGCCCCTGCAGGACGCTGGCGACGGCGACGGCGGCGCAGCGGGCGCTGGTGGGGATGGCGAGCCCAGCCCCGCGCCCCCCGGCCCGGACGCCGAGGCCCCCAGGACAGCGTGGGGCCCGCAGCCTCGGCAGCTGGGCAAGAAGAAGCACCGGCGGCGGCCGTCCAAGAAGAAGCGGCACTGGAAGCCTTACTACAAGCTGAGCTGGGAGGAGAAGCGCAAGTTCGACGAGCGGCAGAGCCTGCGCGCCTCGCGCGTGCGGGCCGAGATGTTCGCCAAGGGCCAGCCCGTGGCGCCCTACAACACCACCCAGTTCCTCATGGACGACCACGACCAGGAGGAGCCCGACCTCAAGACCGGCATGTGCCCGCGCCGCGCCGCCAAGTCCGACAGCAGCGACGAGGACTTCCTGGAGGAGGCGGGCGAGGAGGACGGCGGCAGCGATGGCATGGGCGGCGACGGCGGCGAGTTCCTGCAGCGGGACTTCTCAGAGACGTATGAGCGCTACCACGCGGAGAGCCTGCAGAACATGAGCAAGCAGGAGCTCATCCGCGAGTACCTGGAGCTGGAGAAGTGCCTGTCGCGCATGGAGGACGAGAACAACCGGCTGCGGCTGGAGAGCCGGCGGCCGGGCGGCGACGAGGCGCGCGTACGGGAGCTGGAGTTGGAGCTGGACCGGCTGCGCGCCGAGAACCTGAGGCTGCTGCGCCAGAGCGAGCGGCCCCGCGCGCCCGAGCAGGACTAGGGCGCCTCGGAAGGGACCCGGTGCGGCGGGCTGGCCGACCTCGCGGTGATGTCGCTTGCGTGCTATCTCCTGTTCTTTAGTTATGTGGAACTGAAGGGTTGCTTTTCCTGTTTTCTTTTTAGGAAGCCTTTTTTTTTTTTAATAGTGTGTAATTTGACCAAGTTAGTATGCATTTTTCTGTTTTAAAAAGTCCTCTCCTTAAACGGAGCTATAAGGTGGCCAAATCTGAGAACCATTAAATTCATTCTAGTTGTAATAAATTTAATATTTGTAAATGTAACGTAGTTTCAGTGTCATTTGTAGAGCTAATTTTCAAAAGCACTGACTTAGGACACATTCGAGGATGGGCACCGAAATCGTTAATGGACAGTTGCAAAGAAACCGTTAAGGAATTTATAATTTGCTTTTTTCCTCCCCTTGAATGAGTCTTAGTATGCTACAACGTGCAGTTCAGGCAAAGTAGAAAAATCGAAATGTCAGGTCTGTAGGTGTGCTAGTTCTCCTTGACCTGGGTTTTCTCGAAGCTGGAGAAAGTGTTGGGGTGTTTGGTGAGCAAAAAGTGACCATGGGCCGAAGCTTAAGATTCAGTCCCGCCTCTTGATGGCCATTCAAGTCTAGTAAAAAATACCTGTTCTGAGCCGTTTGGGGGCGTGGACAGCTGAGAGGCGTCACCAGTAATTCCCTTGCCTGCCTTTCCTGAGGCCCAGACCTGGGAGCCTGGGGAGCCCTTGCCCAGCCCCCTGGTGTCAAGCCCGAGCGGTGGCCGGGATAGATGGACTTAATGGGGCAGTTCTTCACCTCAGGATTCAGAGCTGGGGAATGTTGGCTGGATAAGGGAAATGGCCAGGGGAATCCAAGGAACGGACCCACACAGCTACTTAAAGAAAAACAACTGTCCACTTTTCCACGGAGGCTGAGCCCAAATTAGAAGCGTCTTTGCCTGCAAGTCAAGGGTGAAGCTGTTCCTCAGGCAGCAGGAGTTTCGTACTCCGGGTGAGAAGCCTGCGCCTTTGCCTCTATTGTGAGAATGGCAGAACCCTAAGAACCAGGGCCTGGCCCCCAACCAAAACTGTCAGGTGACACTTGTCCCATGGTCAGCCCTGCCCCCTTCCACTTGCCCTGGGCAGCTGGGTTGCTCAGATTGCCAGCACAGAGAGGCCTTAACCTGGGTCTCAGAAACTGAATGGGCTTCAGGTCCAGGAACCCCGTAAAATTACATGTGTTGTTGTATGTCCTGGCCAGAGGGTCATGAAAATAGATTGTGGACTTAAGGCCAGAACCCCACATCAAACCCCACATCGGGCAGTTGCTGCTGCAGCTGTGCCCAGGTGAGGATGGGAGCTGAGGCGGAAGGCCGACAGGCACAGATGAGACTCGGGACAGTGCAGGGAGGTGCAGCCAGGGCCTCCCTGCCTGCTGCTGCCCTACGCCAGGGGCCCCACTGGAAACACTGACCAGATTTTTCTTCGGCCTAAAAATTAAATGATTTGCTTAGCAATAGTTTCCTCGATGTTTTTGGTTCTCCCCTGTATGACGTCATGCTGCTGGGTGAAGGCCGCAGCAACAGTGCCCTCTGGCTTCGTGGCTTGGCTCTGCCTCCAACTCAACTGCTGAGGCCAAGGTAATCACCTCGGATTTTACATCCTCCTAGGGAGGATTTAACTAGGAGGAACTTCCTGCTACTGTCAGAAACATGAAATATCCAAAATAAATCTTGGAAAGACTGAATGCATTTGTCACCAGAAAAAAGTATGTGCTACTTTTTAAAAATGCAATTATACTAATGTTTAGTTTTGCCAGGTCTGGTGATGCACACCTGTAATCCTAGCTAAGTCAGGATGGTAAATTTGAGGCCAGCAGGATTAAACAGTAAGACTCTATCTCAAAATAAAACATTGGCTTTAAGTAATTTAACGGTAATAGTAAAGTATCAAAATATGGTATGCTAATACAATAAATGTTAATAGTAAATTTTATGTACCTTGAGTTATGCAAATCTGTCTGAATCTTGCTTCAAAGTGCTGACATTTTACTGTATTATAGCATTAATGTTCTTAGAATGATGAAAGTTACAAAAAAATCTGTTGCAACACTTTTTTTTTTGTACCAGGGATCAAACTCATGACCTCACACTTGCCAGGCAGGTGCTTATGCCACTATGCCGCTGAGCTAAATCCCAGGCTGTTTCAACACTTTTTGCCCTAAAACATTTAGCGTCTTCCTGCTTTGGGAACCATTGGGTTGCCAATGGTAACAGTGGGTTTCTATGACAAATGATTTCCAGCCTCCCCAGCCTTTCACCAAAGTCCTCTGCCAAACATTAAACTGAGCTGCTCAAAAGATGGTTTACTAGTTAGCAGCTTCAGGTGGTTCCGTCCCACACGGACTCAATGTCCAACACAGGAATTTTCTCCAGCTGCCCAGGACTCTGCTTCCATAGGGTATGGCAGGTTTTCTGGCCTGGTCCATACAGAGCTCTCAGAAGACAGTACCCTCTAGACTTCAGGGTTTTAGGGACTAGAGCCAGGAAGTTCCAGACTGGCTCAGTTCTGAAAAGTTGAGTAGGTCATCTCAGAGGAGAGGATGCATATTAACAGTTGGTGGAACTAGGAATGAGGAAATCAGGTCCTCAATTGGAACTGACCCTAAACCCACAGCACAGCCATGGCTAAGGCTCATATTCCTTGAGCCTCCCCCTCATCATCAAGCAGAGCTGCTGGATGCCAGGCTCCTCCCGTCGGGGTGGTGAGGGTGCAGTGAGAGAGAAGGTCAGGGACAAAAGTACCGGGCTGGGTGCTGCCAGCATGATTCCCTGACTGCCTGAGACCAGAGCAGTTACGTGTTTGATCAGTGTTTTAATTTCCAACTCATCCAGAATAAAATGAAAATCCTTTGGGAAAATGTAAATAAATACACCTTACACGGGTGATTTCCAAAGTGAAAAGGAGGCCAGGTGCAGTGAAGGGCTGTGATACCTGCGGGTCGGGAGGCTGAGCCTGGAGACCTGCAAGCCCAAGCCCAAGCCCAGCTTGGGTAATTTAATGACTTAGCAGGATGCTGTTTTGAAAATTTAAAAAGGGCTCAAGATGTAGTCCAGTGCAGAGGCTTTGGATTTGACCCTGTTATGTATTTGTTTTTCTGAGACAGGGTCTATGTATGTAGTTCAGGATGGCCTCAAGCTCAGTGATTCTCTGCCTCAGCCTCCCCAGTTCTGGGACTGCTGTGGTGTCACCATGCGTGATATCACTCCCTAGTTTAAAAAGGCCAGCAAGGCAAGGTGGCATAAGCCTGTAACCCCAGCTACTTGGAGGCAAGGGAAGGTCTGCAAGTTCAAGGCCCTAACTTAAGGCAATTTAGCAAGACCTCATCCCAAAATGAAATCAAAAGGACATAGATATAACTGGATGGTAGAGTGCTTGCCTAGCATGTGTAAGAGCCCTGGGTTCAACTTGTAGTATTGCACTGAAAAACAAAAACAAAATCCACAACAAACAGTCTGCCCTCAGAAAGTCAGGGCTGGCTAGCTCTAGCTAAACATGAGGTGATACCACAGATACTGCCCAGGCAATTACACCTCTGATACTGGCAGTGAGCACTCCCAGCAGTGTAGTGGAAAGCAGATCTTGCCTGAGACCATTCACACCTGTGAATTCAGTGTGGGTGAGCTTGTGGGGACTTGTTTTCTTGGGGGGCAGCAGCATTTTTAACATTTACATAGATAAGATCATTGCAATAGAAGTTCCACTTCACAGGTATGGTGGCACATTACTGTAACCCCAGCCACTTAGGACAGTGAAGCAGGAAGATTTCAAATTTGAGGCCAGCCTGGGCAATTTCTATCCTGATGTAGAAAAAAATGTCTGAGGATGTTCAGCACTCCCTGGGTTCAATCTCCAGGCCCACCAGAGAAAGAAAGCCATTTTATTCTCCCTGCAAAGTGTAAATGATTGATGTTAGAAATATTTATATATGTATATGTTTTTCATATATATACACAAGAAAAGCTTGGATTGTAACTTGTTCTGCGACTGTTCTGCAAAACAAGCAAACATTTCTAACCTTAACTTGATAAACAAGTGATGTTTTACAATACGAGTAGCCTGTCACATGATCACACCTGAGCCAATGGTCTCCCATCTCTCTTCTATCTCTGGCTTTGGAATTGTTGGTTGTCATCTTCCCACAGCAAGAAGTTAGGCAGATTTCATCTGCATAGCCAGAGAAAGAGGCAGAGGAATGCTTCATATCTTTTTTTTTTTTTGGTACTGGGAATCCTACCTAGGACCTTGTGCTTGCCAGGCAGGTGCTCTTCACTGAGCTGTATCACCAGCCCAGAATCCTTCACCTCAAATGAGATTAGGGAGATGTAAAAATGTGGGAAACTGCAAAATTTGTAGAAAAGCACCACCTGAATAAGGCTGTAGCAGTGTTGAGCAATGAATCTGTTTAACAACATTGCAATGTCATTTCCACAAAATCCTCAAAAGGAGGCAAAAGCAAGCGTCACTGGATAGACTCCTGGTTAAATTTGCACAAAATGATTCCATTGAGCCAACAGATAGCAGTGACTCCATTAATGATGCTGAAAAGCACCCTACAAAATAACCTTTTTTTTGGTCTCCTTCACACCAGCCATGAAAAATCTTTTTTTTTTTTTTTTTCCTTTTTGGGGTTGAGACAGAGTCTCACTGTGTAGTTCAGGCTAGCTTTGAACTTGTATCAACCCTCCTGCCTCAGCCTCCCAAGATATACCTGGTAAATGCAGATTAATTTATTTTTCTTTATATTTTGTATATTACAAGTTTTTTTTTTTTTTTTGAGACAGGATTTAGATATGCGGTACAGGCTGGCCTTGAACTCACTCTGTAGCCCAGGTTGGCCTCAAACTCAAAGCAATCCTATCTCAGTCTCCCAAATGCTGGGATTACAGGTGTGTGTGCCACCACACCGGGCTTACACATGTAATTCTGCACACCCAGCTAACCCCAATACAACTTTCAGGCAAAGGTAATCATGCAAACTTGGGGCTGGAAGATCTAACAGGCTAGTTTAGTCTTCCCATGTGGTTTCTACTAAAAGGGTACCATGCCAGTTGCACACTTTAATCCCAGCACTTGGAAGTCAAGGCAGGAGACTCTCAAGTTCAAGGCCAGCTAGAACTACATGGTGAGACCATCTCAAAAACCCTAAATTAAGGTGTATTTGACTTAAGTGTGTAACATAATTTTTTTTTTTTTTTTGAGACAGGGTCTCACTATGCAGTCCAGGCTGGCCTTGAGCTCACTTTGTAGCCCAGGATGGTCTTGAACTCCCCACGATCCTCCTGCCTCAGCCTTCCAAGCGCTGGGATTACAGCGTGAGCCACCACGCCTGGTTTATGTAACATACATTTGAGTAATTTAAAACAAGATACAGGAGGTGGCAGCTAAGCACAGGCAAGTAAAAAATTAATTGGAAACTGAATAGTTCAAAACAAGTTATCTTTACCCAGAAGAACAGTGTTACAAAGAATCACTCTTGCTAGGTGCAGTGGCACAGGACTGTAATACTATGTGGGTGGCTGAAGCAAGACTATCTCAAACTCAGATCCTGGGAATGTAGTTCAGCCTTAGAACACCCCTGAGTTCAATCCCCAGTACCAAAAAAAAATTTTTTTTGGTACTGGGGATTGAACTCACATTTTTTTGGTACTGGGAATTGAACTCACAACCTTATGCTTGCCAGGCAGTCACTTAAGCCACTGAGCTAAATCCCCAACCCCCCCCCAATTTTTTTTTAAGGGGCTACAGCTTAGTGGTAGTGGCTAACATGCATGGGTCTGGGTTTGACCCCCAGTACTGGAAAAACAAAACAAAAAACCACAACCAAAAACACCCTTCCAGGCCTGACATGGTGGCGCACACCTGTAGTCCCAGCACAGAGGCAAGAGGATTGCTGTGAATTCAAGGCCAGCCAGATCTGCATAGTGAGACTCTATCTCAAAAAGAGCCCCAAGCACTCCTCTCCATAGAGCCTGCTTACACTGCAGGCCAGGAGGGGCCTCCAGGGAAATGTGAATGTGAACATCACCAGCTTCGAGGTACAGAGGCCAAGGTCACATGACCTGCTTGCACGGCCACCTGCTGCCTCCCTACTGCTCTAATACCTTACAGAGGACAAGATGTAAAGTCCCCAGATGATGAAGTTAGAGGGAGTAAACGTTTATGAGATATTTATGAGGAGACTGCACAGATACCATTTTCAAATCAGGAATCAGGCAGGCAGGGTTTGAAGAATTTGTCCTAAGGCACAAAGCAACTATCTGCAAGGAGACTGGGCATGAGGAAAGCTGAAGGCTGGACAGGAGATGAAGGACAGACCCAACAGATGACCAGTCTGGCCTCACTTTTGGGATCTGGCCTCTGGCTAAGCCAACAGAGGCTTCATCTACAGAACTAGAACTTGGAGCTTCTTACCTCCACTAGGTTTTATCCCTTTTTTTTTTTTTTTTTTTGTCTTTTTGAGACAGGGTCTCGCTGTGCAGCTCAGGCTGGCCTTGAGCTCACTTTGTAGCCCAGGTTGGTCTCGAACTCGCAACGATCCTCCTGCCTCAGTCTCCGGAGTGCTGGGATTACAGGCGTGTGCCACCACGCCCGGCTTCCCTGACTTTTGTTATCAAGGAATACAAAATCTTACTGGTCAGTTTTAAAGATGACTTACAAATGAGTAACGCATTTATGAGCCTGGTGTGCTACTACCACATAAAGCACCCTAAGGCTTGGCCAGATTGCTTCACAGTGGAGGATGAATTACTGAGTTGGGACCCTCCAACAAATTCTTAACAAAAGAATCACAAAGATTATCCCTAAAACCTCTTTTAGCTCCTACGACTAACTCACCTCCTGCTAAATGAGTGCAGCTTTTCCTAATTCATCTCTCTATCAGTGTAAAGTCAGGTCACTTGGAAAACGGGATGCCTGGGAGAAATCTGGGCCAGAGCCCAAGGTCTCCAAACAGTGAGCTGAGGTTTTCATTACTCGATCTAGTTGTCTCAAAGTAAAATTAACGTGCCAAAATCAAACTACAGGTTGAATCAAGTCCACCCAAGTTTTGATTAAGAGAGAATGGCTCAAATTTTGGAATACAAACCATACTTGAGCCAGGTGTGGTGGAGCACATGGAATCCCAGCACTTGGGAGATTTGGGAGGCTGAAGCAGGATTACTGCAGTTCAAGGGCAACCTGGGCTACATGGTGAGTCCAGGCCAGCCTGAATTACACAAAGGGGGTTAAAAAAGAACCATTGTTGTTGAGTCTATTTCTAAAATTTTTCTCTGGGAAAATCTGAAAGGTGAAGAGAAAATGGTCAAGGATTTGGAGTTGGGGCTTAATTTACGAACACATTATTAACAGGAAGGGCAGCGCGTTAATTCTAAGGTCCTTGGGATGCTCTGACGTCTGAGGCCGGCAGGTCCCCAAGGCAGCTCCCGCGGCCAAGAAGCCGGCCTCTTTTCCAAACCCTTTCCGGTCCCGGGACCGATCCCGGGCTTCGCGAGGCCAGGCCGATCTCCACCCCTGGCCACCCTCCCGCCTCGCGCCTCTCGGGCTTGGATCTCCAGCAGCCGCAGGCAGCCGGGGTCAACGCAGCGCAGGGCGCACACTCGTCGCAGGCTCCCTGGCCGCCGCTGGCGACGCCGCGGCCGGGCCTGGGAGCTCCCAGGGAGAGGCCGAGGTGCCCTCCCTGGGTGACAGCGCGCCCGCTGGCTCAGTCCGAGAAACAGTCTCTGAGCGGGACGGCGGCTCAGCCTCCGGCTGCCACTGTTGTGAAAGTTGGGTAAAAGTTCGGGCTCGGGGTTCAGACTGACACAGATGTTTCTGAAGCACCCGCTGCGCTTCTCCGGGCCCACTCCGGGGCCGCGGCGGGCAGGACAGGGGCGGTCCTCGGCGCACCCAGGCTCCGCGTTCCAAGGCTGCAGCACTCGGCCTCGGGCCCGCGTCCGGGGAGCAGCCGAGGGCCGTCCGGGCCGCCCCGTCGGTTCCCGGCATCGCACTCGCCGAAGGAAACGGCAGGACTACGGCGCGGAAGGGCCGCGTCCCGGGACCCCTGCTCCGTTCCCCCCCCAACCCGCGCCCCGCGCACGGATCAGGTCTCAACGCAGAGGACTCCCCTAGCCCAAGATGGCGGCGACAGGCCTCGTCCTGTCGCCTCCACAGCCGGGATCCCTCCGCGCGCAGGTCCCGCCCTCCTGCCGGGCCTACTTCGTGCTCACGAAAACGCGCGTCCCTAGCTGGAGGGGCTCCTCAGCTAGTCGCGGACTAAGTCAGAATAGTGGCAGGCGCCATAGTCAATCAAGTCAGGCAACGGGGGTGGGGGTAGTGGCGAGGGGCGCCGTCCGTGCAAGGACCTGTGGGCTTTGGAGTCCCGGGCTTGTGACTGAGCTGCTGAGCTTCGGGTCGCTTCCGGGCCGCAAGGACTACAGTTCCCGGCAGGCCGCGCAGTGCCGTCGCTCCGTTGCAGGTCTGACTTGTTGTCTCTGTAGTGCGAGGACTGGCTCTAGCGAGGGCACGTAACGTAGTGTGGAGTAGCTGTGTGCTTGCCCTTGACGGCACCTGGGTCAGTGCTTTGCCCAGCTTCCTCGTCCGCTGTCTCCCCTCCTGCAGGAAATCCGCCCGGCTCAGCCAGCTTCCCGCCCAACGGCCTGGGTGCGAAGGCTTCTGTTCCCCTTTCCTACTGCTTCCCACTGAGGAAGGAGGGAGGTGGGCGAAGGGCTCGTCCTCTACGTCGGGGGAGGAGGCTGCTGATCTGGTGAACCCCATGTTGGCTAGTGGGAGCCACTGAACCACCTGCCCCGGCCTCTCTTGCAGGCCCCGACACCTTGGAGGACAGAGTCAGGTCCACTGTCACCCCCACCCATACCTAGGGGCTTGCAGGAGGAGAGTGCGGGACACAGAATGGCCCCCCAGTCCTATGGGGTCTTTCCTGATGGAGATGTGGAAACGGGGCTTAGGGATTGGGCTCCCGGGAAGTGAGGGGCGTGAGGGGCGCGGCTCTGCCTGGGCGAAGCCTTCCTGGGCAGGTTTCCTCCTGAGAATGGGCCTTCAAGACTCACGCGTCTGTTGGCGTTCAAAGCAGGTGTCAGGCATCCACAGGAGACAGACAGAGTCCCACAGAGTCTGCGCCGGCTCTGGAGGTCAGCGTTGCCACCTGCGTGTCCTGCATTGGCGCCCACCAGCGAGGACTGGATCCTGGTTGGAGTTGGGAAATTAGCCTTTTAAATGAGTCTCTACTGTGCTGTGGGCCACAGGGCAGATGTTAAATATGTGTCATCTCATGAACTCCAGGTGATTCTTCCAGGTAGCAATAATTTTCACTTCACGGAAACTCAGGTTCTGAGAACTGAAGTACCTTTCGCAGAATCACGCCACCTGCACACGACAGACCAGGGCTTAAGCTTGGGCACCAGACTTGCCTTGATGTCAGCCACAAGCAACTTGGTTGAATATTTATTTGCTCTATCTCCAGGTGAGAACCCAGTCTGAAGCAGGAGAGCCTTTGGTTCAGACCTTGGGATGAAGATGGTAGGTAGGCTGTAACCCAGGACAGAGGCTGTCAGGCCCTGGGAGTGCTGTCCCACCCCCACCTCCGAGGCCATTCTCCTGGGCATAGCCATGGATCAGGGGGCTGGTAGCCAGAGAAGCGTCTGAGCCCCTTGCACAGCCCTGTCCAGTGTTGCTTGGGTTTGATTCATGTGGAGTTCATGGCATGTCGGGGTTGCAAGGGTCCGAGAAGCAAGTGACTCACCCTGCTTGTGTGTGACAGTGGCGTGGTGGTAGAGGAAGAAGGTCTGGGAACAGAGGCCACAGTGGGCTGGGGGAAGGATCACTGGGGCATCAGCTCATGCTGGGAGCAGGGGAGTGATTGTGCACGTGTAAGCCACCCTGCTTTGGCATCCCATGGGCCTTCCTCTAGGTTAGGGTAGCAGGCCTGCCTCAGTGGGCTCACCCTGCTCACTGCTGGTGGCAAGGTTTGGACTTGTGATCGGTAATTTTCTCACAGGTGAGGTAACACACAGAGAGACACTCGTACTCCAAATACCTTGTTTTCCCTGGAGTTTTCCTCTGCACACTGCTTGGAGACATGTGCTCCCCTCAGAACTGTGTTGTGTTTATAAAGCAGAATGCCCGTGGTGGAGGACATTCAAATGCAGAGCAGTTTGCCCCTTGTCTCCCCCCCCCCCCCCATGGTCCTTCCACTGTCCCCACTGTAGAGGCAATGCCCTGGGGTACAACTTGTGTCAAGTGTCTTTAAAGGACCTAAAGCTTGGAAGCAGGGTAGACCCCAAGAGGTGTTGGGAAGATTCCACGTGTCCTTGCAGGGTGAGGTGCATTCACCCCAGATGGGGCTGTATCACTCCTCTTGAGCTGGGCCAAAGGGCAGGGCCTGGTCACATGTGCCTGGGGCCAGCCCTGCTGCCCTGCACCAACGTTGAGTTCCTGAGGAATCACCTCTCTGTGCCCCTTGGCTCCAGTGAGGGGCCAGGGCCAGGCAGGCCCCAGGTGAGTTCCAGCGGAGACCTCTGAACACCACCCCCCAAGAGCCTGCAGGGCCGCAGTGAGCAGGAGCTGGTGCAGTGGGCTACACCTGCATCTGGCCAGATGGGGTTGCCAAGGCGCTGAAGAGAGGGCATGGAGTCCACCCTCAGGTCCAGAGGGTGATGGCTTCAGTAAGAGAACAGGTCATGGAGCTGAGAAGGCCAGTGCAGCTGGGCAGATAATGCCCAGGGGGACATGCATGGTCTAAAAGATGCTGAGTGGAGGGCACAGGAGCCCAGGTGGGGGCTGCAGCCCTAGCCCCGGCTCCCACTCTCCCTCCAGAGGCAGCCCACCTGGGCTCCTGCACCCTCCACAAGGGGCAGTTGAGGTGCCCTGTGGGGTGTGCTGTGCCTCCACACCTGGACCGCCCCGACCCCACACCCAGCAAGTTTGGCCCTGAGGTTGGTCATCCCATTTCCCCTTCACCTGCAGGAAGGACATGGAGTGTACTTGGCTGCACCTGGTGGCACACGCCTGTCATTCTAGCACTTGGAGGCAGAGGCAAGAGGCTCACAAGTTTGGGCCCAGCCTGGGCAATTTAGTGACTTAGCAAGAAAGTAACAGATAAAGCAGGCTGAGGAATGTAGCTCAGTGGGACAGCCTGGGTTCCATCCCCGAAACACAGGAACTCACCTCCCCACCACTGAGGGCAGGAGGCTTCCAGATGGAAGCTGAAGCCAGGAGGAAAGGAAGGCAACCTGGGGCCAGCACACCTTGCTCCTCCTGGTCCTCTTGTGCTGGTCGCTGCCCCCTGAGGGGTCCCTGTTGTGGGGGAGTGAGGGCTAGGGAGGGGAGGTCTGGGCTCGTGGGCAGCTGTGGAGCCTCTGTTGGTTAGTGCACACAGGCCAAGCAGGAGCATGGGACAAAACTGGATAGGCCTGTGCTGCCAGGACAGCTTTTATCCTTCCTGCCACGCCCGGGCCTGGCCAGTGCCTCTACCCGAAAGCCAGAGGGTGAGCAGCTTCTGGGAAAGGACCAGTTTCCAGAGGGTGCTGTCTACCTGGGAAGTCCCTGAGTCCCACCCCGCTCTCTGCTCCTTCCCCTGTCCCCACCCATACTGGGGAGCCCCAGGCTGAGGAAGCTTGAGGTTGGCTTCCCTGGAGGCTATGGCCTACAGCCTGGAGCCGGTGGGTGGGGGCAGGGTGCATGTGTGTGCGCATGTGTGCACCAGAGGGCAGAAGACTCTGAAGAGTGTGGGGCAGGTTTCAAGGGGGTTACCCAGGAGGGGAAGAGGACAGCCTTGGAGCTGTCCTGGAGGGAGAGAAGCCCTTCACAAGCCTGCCTCCCTGCCTTACCCCCGCTGCAGCCTGGGGTGAGGGGTGGGTGCCTCCTGTTCCTGCTGGCTGCTGGTCTTATACTCAGGGAGGGGACCCCACCTAGGTGCTGGTTTGCTCCCTGCAGTGCAGGACATCCCCTCCCTGGGCTGAGGACCAGCCAGTCCTGCCACTGTCCAGCCCCTCAGCCATTTGCTCTCCTGGGCCCCTCACCGCTGGTCAGTGGGGCAGCCCGGAGTACCACGTGACAGCCCTTCTGGCTAAGAGCCTCTTCCCCGGCAGGGACTCCTCAGCCTAAGAGTCAGGGGACAGGAGGAAGTGGGGGTGGAGATGGTGGGTCTGGAGGAAGCTGGGCAGGAAGCAGAGGGGTCCAAGGCCCATGCCTGAAGCCAGAGGGTGGCAAGAGCCCTTTAAGTGGGGGTGCCAGGCAGTGTGTTCCTTGCCAACCCCTTTTGGCCACACTGAGCACACTGTGCAAGCTTGTGGTGGGGTCCTACCCAGACTTCTTGGACCTATATCCCCTCTCCTGGATCATGGGGCGTGGGGGCTGCTCTCTGGGGCATTCAGCAGGGCCAGCCCTGGAGACCCCACTGCCTCTGCTAGCCTCACTTTCCGAGGGGATGGAGGCTGCTCATCCTGCTGCCTCGCGTGGCCCTGTTCACCCCCACAGAGCCAGGCCATTAGGAAGGACAGGGCTGCTGGCCTGAAAACCAACCCCCTTCCCCAGAGTGCCTCTTCAGGCTCAGGATGCTTCTAGGCCTGGGGCCTCCTGGCTGCAGCTGTTCCTTGCAGCCACCCCACCCCTCAGCCCTGGCCATCCTGGCCACCTGCCCTCTCCCTCTGCAGCCTCCAGCCAAGGTGCCATTATTGCTTCTGCTTGGAGGCTCGGCCTCCTCCCAGGAGCAGCCCCACTGTGTCTGCCCCACCTGTTGGGCTCCCCACATTAACCTGGAGGAAGCCAGCCCTGAAGGGCTGCCCTGGCCCCTAACCCTGGCCCTGCTCTCTTTGTGAGTTGGCCATCCCAGTGTGCTCCAGCTTTGTCCAGCAGAGGCGGTAGGCCTGGTGCCTGTGCTTAAAGGTTCCGGGTCCCTGCCAGGACTGTGTTAAGGAGCACTGGACAGAAGTCCAGGACCTGGGGTTCATCCCCATCACTCT
This sequence comes from Hydrochoerus hydrochaeris, assembly GCA_004027455.1. Lineage (NCBI taxonomy): Eukaryota > Metazoa > Chordata > Mammalia > Rodentia > Hydrochaeridae > Hydrochoerus > Hydrochoerus hydrochaeris. The sequence continues at coordinate 24,822 of PVLA01011974.1, read as the reverse complement.
GGCTCTAGCCCAGATCCTAGCCTGGGGCCTGTCCCGCCCTGTGGCTGGGAAGGTGGCCCCAAGGGAACAGCATGAGTCATGGCTTGGGTTCAGACCCTGGAACAGAGTTGCTCCAGATGAGATTGAGAAAACTGCGCAAGGCCATACAGCCCACTGTGGGACAGTGGCTTCTCCAGCTGGGCTGCAGAGACGAGGGGTTGGGGTGGGCTCAGCACCATTTTGAAGGGAGGCAGCTGGCCTTAGCTCTGAGACCCTGGCTTGTGTGGGGCCACAGGCAGTGCAGTCCCTTCCCCTCCCAAGAGAAATGCCATCCTGTCCTTCACCCTCTTTGGCTGGACACCCAGTCCCTGTCCCAAACCACAAGTCCTTGTGGACCTGAGAAGGGAGAGACTGCCCCGCATCGTGCTGCCAGACAACTATGCCACCTTCCCAATCCACCCCCCACCCAGGCTGCTGCACCCTCCTGCCCTCTGGCTCTGAGGACGTCCCAAGAGGTCAGGTGTAAAAGGAACCCTGAGGCCTATGTTCTACCGCTTCCTGCACCCCACCTGTTCTCCTGAGGACCTCACCCCTCCAGCCCTGGTGGGGGATCCAGAGGGGCTTTCTGGTCCTAGAGCTGCCAATGCATCCCTCTCTTAGTGCCATTCAGTGCTGCACTGTCTGGTAGGCCTTGAAGGAGAGGTGCCCTTGTCCTCTGTACTCCAAGTGTCCTTACCTACACCCCACTAGCCATGTCTGCAGCCACCCCTGTCCAAAGCTCCCTTTCCTGCCCCTCATCCTGGCAGAGGCCCCTAGATGGCTTCCTGCCCTCCCTTCCATGGATTTTAAACGTATTCTGAAATTTAAGAATATGCAGAAATTAACTGGCTGTGGTAGTGGACACCTGTAATCCTAGCACTCAGGAGGCTGAGGCAGGAGGATCACTGTGAGTTTGAGGCCAGCCTTGGTTCCATGGTGAGACCCTGTCCTGCTCCCCACAAAAGTAGCTTGTATAGATCTCCCCTGAAAGTATAATTTATGTCCCTCTGTAGACAGGGTACATAGAGGTAGGCAGACATGTAGGTACAGATCTTTTTGCAGATACCTTGGAAGGAGACATCTGGTTTTGGTACATGTGCTGCTTCGGAGAGCACAAGGGGATACAGTTCCAGGTGTATTTGGTGCCCTTGCTGGAGGCTCCTGGAGGCTGAGACGGGAGCTGGAGGAGTGGTTCTGTTCAAGTTGAAAACATTCTAGGCATACAGCATGATGCAGCAATGCATGTCAGACGTCAACCAAGGAGGAACTTCAGGCCCCAAAGCTCGTGCCTTGTCACTCTAGACTTCTGATTGAAATGAGATCTTGTGATGTGTCCTAGGCAGCGTTTAAACTTGCAATTGTTCTGCCTCAGCTTCCCAAGTGCTGAGATTACAGAGCATGCACTACTGTGTGTGACTGCCGGACATTTTATTTCAAACCTTTTTCTTCCCTTTTAAAGCTAAATTCTATATGGGCTCTACAAGCATCTTTTATTTTACTCCCATGTCGACTCCACAAGGAAGATTGAAGGGCTGCCCTTCCTCCGTCCCTGGCTCCTCACTGGGGTTTGACCAGGGCCTCCCAGATGCCAAGCGTGGCCTACCTCACGCTGCACTGCAGGCCCACCGAAGGCCTGCTGGTCCCCCTGGCAGTGGCCCGAGGCCCAGTCTGGTGCAGGCAAGGGTCCCACGAGAGTCGCCCGTGGGGAGGGCCTGCGCGGGGGCGGGGGGCTGGGGGAGCCCGCGGGTGGGGAGGGTGCAGGAGCAGGAAGCCCGGGTCTGGCCGGGTGCTGTCTGGGGTCCTTGCCAGAGTGTGTGGAGGGGCTGGTATCCGGCGCGCAACCGCACTCGGAAAAAGGCTGCGGGGGCGGGGTGGGATCGGAGACCTGCTGGCGCTGCCTGGAGCCAGGCTGCGTACAGAACGATCTCCAGGCCCGCCGAGTGTGCAGAGCAGCGCGGCAGCCCGCGGAACGAGCCCTGCGCCCAGCCCGAACCTGCGCGGGAGGCCTGGACCCAGCAGGGCACCAGGCCTGGTGACCGCAGCGCCCAGAGGAGGCCTGCAGCTGGGCGGGCAAGGCCAAAATCGGCCTCGGACGGCGGCGTCCCCGCAGCCCCTGGAACCCTCTGGCCAGGTCTGCGCCCTGCGCCCGGCCCCATGACGCCCCCTGCCGGCTGCTCGCCGGCCTGGGCACCCGGCGATTCCCCCAGGCTCCTGTGCCACCTGTGGTCCCATAACGCCCACCAAGGTCCCTCCTGGAAGACAGTCCCTAGCTTCGGAGGCACCTGGCACACGCTGGACGAGCGTTGGCCACCGTTTTTTTCTTTTCTTTTTTTGTCGTTTTGAGACAGGGTCTCGCTATGCAGTTCAGGCTGGCCTTGAGCACATTTTGTAGCCCAGGCTGGTCTCGAATTCACAACAATTCTTTTGCCTCAGCCTCCCAAGTGCTGGGATTACAGGCATGAGCCACCATGCCCTGCCGCTCCTGTTCTGAGATGAGGTCTTGGTAGTTGCCGGGCGCAGCCTGGACCTTGGATCCTCCTGCCTCAGCCTCCTGAGAAGCATGCACCACCACTTCTGGCTCTCTGGTGTCTGTGAACAGATCCAGGTTATGAATTCTTGGTGGGAATCAGGATGGATGGTAAAATTCTCCAATTCAGAGGAGAACCTCTGAACCTCAGGATTAATCCGAGTTGTTTGTCAAAATCAGAATTTTAGCTGGTGGAGTGGCACTTGCGCCACAGATACTTGGGAGGCCGAGGCAGGAAGATCACAAGTTTGAGGCCAGCCCATGCAGTTTAGTGAAACCGTGTCTCAGGTTGGGCTTCAGCTCAGTGGTAGAGAGCCTATCTAGCATGGGCAAAGCCTGAGTTCTGTCCCAGTCCCTGGTACCAGTCAGATTTTCAGTCTGGTTAAGATCACTTTTAATTATGCTGCACTGGTCTAGGGGCCACCTCTTTCTCTCCTCCTCCTCCAGCCCCTGAAATCTGGCAGCTTCTGTTGAAAGTATCCTGAGCCATGGGGATGAGGGACAGTGGACAGGGGACAGCTGAGTGACTCTGTTCCCTCTGTGTTCTGCCTTGTGACTACTTTCTCCCAGAACACCTGGTGTCTGCTGTCTGTGCAAGAGGGATGCTCCGGGTGCTTGTGGGGTCCTGTCCTCTGATCTCTGTGCCCCAGCAGGGGCCCTGCCCACCCTGTCCTTATCCTCCGGTGGGAGCTTGCTGGCCCACAGTCTTTGTGCGCTCCACAGCCCTGCTGCTCCTCAACGTGTGGGGTGAGGGGCAGCCCAGAGCCTGTGCCCTCCTGCCACTGACCCAGCAGTGCCTCTGTCCTCTCCTCTCATCCCTGTGTGGCCCACAGTGACCCTGTCCTCTCTCCAGCTGGAAACTTTCTATTCCAGCCATGCCCTCCAGAAGGCCTCCCCTCTGCCTCTTCTTCCCAGGCTGAGGGTAGGAAAGGTCATCCACTGGGCGTCTGTCTCCCTTCCCTTCCTCGTGTGACCCCGAGGGGATGTCTCATGTGCTTCTCGTGTACCTCTGCCACTGCTGACCCGACCAGCTGTGCTCCCAGACTCTGAGGCTGGCTTGTGATCCTCCAGGCCCTCCCCAAGCCTGCAGGGAACTTGCTGCAGTGAGACAGGTGAGTAGCACTGCCGAAGCCCCTGTCTCTGTGCCTCTGCAGGAGCCAGCTGCCATCTGTAGCTGCCGCTCGCTTCCTTCCTCTGCTCTGTTTGTCCTCGAGGCCAGCGCTTAGCCACTGGCCTCAGTGCTCCCAGCACCAATGTGTGATTGAAGCGCTGTCTTTCAATTTTGTTTCGTTTTGGGATGAGGGAGCAGCTCAGGAATGGGGAGAATGCTTGCTGTTCCCCAGTGTATGCAAGGCTTCAGCTTTGATTGCAGCACTGAAAAAAAAATCATTTTGAATAATTAAAGCCTCAGATCTGTGGGGTGATATCTTTGGCAAGTCTCAGTCTTTCCAGACTCACACCGAATTCAAAACCTGACCAGTTATCTCTGATCACCAAACCTGGGCAGGGTATTTCAGCTGCTGTTGTGTACAACTTCAGGTTTACAGAAGGTTGTGATTCTAGGTACTTGGCAAGTATAGGGAGGGACTGAGCACAAGTACTTTCCACACACGCATCACAACAGCATGCCCCTGCCCTGGGCCTCCGCTTTAGCGAACTCCTAGAGGTCAGGCTCGAGGTTGGGAGCCTGGTACCTCAGCAGCGGACACTGTCCTGGTGAAGTTTCTGGCTCGTCTCTGTGGGGCAGCACTGCATGTCTACAGCCCCCTCTGTGACTGTCAGCCACTCTCCTGCTACCCTGCTTGCAGGGCCCACTCAGTGTGGGTTTGGTTGAGGGAGGAATGAATGAATGAATGAGTGAGTGAACTCACTAAATATAATGAATGTTGACTGTGGTGTGTGGTTGTTAAAGACCAACAGATTGGAGTAGCATTTTATATTTGAACTTGGCTTCCTGGGTCCTCTTAAAAGTACATTTGCCATAGGCAGAGTATAGAAGCCATTGTATTTATCTATTGCTCGATTTGTAACTTCTTTTTTTTTTTTATACTGGGGATTGAACTCACAACCTTGTGCTTGCCAAATAGGTGCTTGTGCTGCTGAGCTAAACACCTGGCCCTTGATTTGTAACTTTTGAATGTTTATTTGCATGTCAAGGGGGCGTGGGTGACTTCTCACCTGGACCCACATGTGTCAGGTTGGGTTTGGGGTTCCTGTGTCTTCCATAGACCTCACTTCCCACTGCCACCCCCAGGGCATGTCCGAATCTCCCCCTTCCCTCTTCTTTCTCCTCTGCCCCAGTACCAGTTGCCCAGCTCAGCCTTGGCCCTTCTCCATCAGCAGCAATGCAGTCAGCACCACACACCCTGAGCTGGGGTGACCTGTAAGAAAGTGCATTACTGCTCGGGGCAGCCCACAGGAGGACGGCTTCCCCAGTGTGCACTGGGGCCGGTGCCGGCACCCCTCCCGTGGCAGCAGTGTCCCCTCATCAGGGCTGCTGTGGTATCAGGGACATTCTACCTCTGTGGCTGCACCCAGGTTAAGGTTTCCAACCTGTGGGCTTTGGAAGACAGTCCAGCAGGGTGACGGGGAAACCACCCTGGCCATCACTACAAGGGTCAAAGCAAGGAGAAGAGGATTTCAGCTGTTCTCCCTAACGGCTGTCAGCTCCACTCACCAAACACCTGTTTTTTACAGCTCGGCTCCACTCTGCTTCCCTGGGACATCCCAGCCTGGGGGGTAAGGACACAAGGAACACTTTCAGGAGCGGGGCATCCCTGTGCCCTCTCCCTTTGACTGACCTTGGGACACCCCTTTTCCCTCTTCCTGCAGGGCTGTGGAACTGGTAGATGCAGGGGACAGACGGACAGAGGTGATGGTGGGGTTCCTGCTTCTCAGCGGTGACAGAGGTGACCAGTGCCTGGGGCAGACTATTCCAGAGGCAAAGATGCTGACCCAAGGTTCAGGTCTGAGTTCAGCAGGCCCCTGCCACGGAACCCAGGCAGCAGGACGAGGCGAGGCCACCTGGTCCAGTCCTGGCTCTGCAAGGCCCAGCTTCCTCCTCCTCCTCCCTGTCCTCAAAACTGACCCCCAGGGGGCCGGGGGTTTAGCTCAGCAGCGTAAGTGCCTGCTTGGCAAACTCAAGGTCGTGAGTTTCATCCAGCACACACTCACACACACACACAAAAACCAAACCCAAAAAACAAAAAACAACAACAAAAAAACTGACCCCTAAACTGACACTGAGTGTCCCTCCTGTGCCTGGTCACCCTAGGTGACCCAGCTCCTGGTGATGCTCCTGGGACTGGTTCCACCCTTTGGGCTGGGCCTGCCCTCCCAGCCCCCAGGCTGACTGCAGAGTCTATCTGGAGCCCACCCCATCTCCCTCACTCAGGTCTTCAAGCTGAGCACAGCACCCCTCCATGTTTCTCAAATTCATGGGGATGTCTTTTCTTTTCTTTTCTTTTTTTGTACCAGGGATTGAACTCATGACCTCGAGCTTGCCAGGCAAGCACTTAAGCCACTGAGCTAAATCTCCGGCCCCATGGGGGTGTCTTTTCAAAAAAAAAAATTGGTTTCAAGTGTCTGCTGGTGGCAGAAAGTGTGGTCTGACTCTTGAATTGAGTGAGATTTGCTTTATGGTCTGATATGTGGTCATTTTGGTAAAGTTCCACATGAACCTGAAAGCAAAAGTATGAGGTAAAATTGTCCAGAGCAGAGAAGTCATAGTATTCTGTTAGCTGGGTACAGTGGTACACACCTGCCATCCAGCTACTTGGAAGGCAGAGGCAGGAAGATCACAAAGTTAAGGCTGTCCTGGGTAACTTAGAAAGATACTAGCTCAAAATGAAATAAAAAGGGGGCTGAGGATGTGCCTCAGTGGTAGAGCACTTAGTACAGGCTCAATCCCCAGTACTATAAAAAAAAAACAACCCACAACTGTATATGTATTCCATCAAAAACTGTATTCATGCTTTGGAAAAGAATAACTGAATAAATATTATAGATTAAACTTGTTTATTGTATTGTCCAAATCCTCATGTCTTTAGCTGATTGACTGACTGATTTAGTTTTTGGTGGTGGTATCAGGGATTGAACCCAGGGCTTTTGCAATGAGATATAGCCTCAGACTTTTTATTTTTTTAAATTTTGGAACAAAGTCTCACTAAGTTGCCCAGGCTGGTGTTCAGTTTGTGATTCTTCTGCCTCAGCCTCCCAGAGCGGTAGGATGAGGGTGTGTACCACCATGCCTGGCTTCCTTACAATTTCTTTTTTTCAGACAGATCTCAGAGTGTGGTTTAGAATGGCCTTGAACTCATGGCGATCCTCTTGCCTCAGTCTCCTGGGTGCTGGGATTACAGGTGTGTGCCACCACGCCTGGCTCCTTACCGAATTTTTTGCTGCTTGATTTTATAATGCTGGAGGAGGTAGGTGATTTAAATCTCCCCTTACATTGGTGGATTTGTCCATTTTCTCCAATATTTATTTGTTTTTATTTATTTATTTTTGAGATAGGGTCTGGCTATGTGTCCAGGCTGATCTTGAACTCCTGTGATTCTCTTGCCTGCTCTCCTGAGTGCTGGGGTTGCAGGCATGCGCCACCACACCTGGCCTTTTCTTTTCTGTTCTGTAATGTTGGGTGCCAGGCCCAGGAAGGACACTCAGCATCGCTAAGTCAGTGGGGACCACAGAGGACTCCACCTGCTGAGGCCGTGCTCGGGATGTGGCCAGGGCCTCTGTGCTCGGGCCCTCGGGATACAGCTCTAGAGGAGTAGTCTGGGGCCATACAGCAAACGCAGCACCGTGACAGACAGAGGCTGCCGTGCGGGGACAGAGCCACCCTTCTTGATTAGACAGCAAGCAACTTGCTTTTGTCTTTTTATTTTATTTTATTTTATTTTTGAATAGGTAATAATTCTACAGTTCAGCAATCAAAATGATGGTCTGGCCTGCTGGCCTGTGGCTGTCATCCCAGTATCTTGGAGGCTGCAGCAGGAGGATTGCCATGAGCTGGAGGCCAGCCTGAGGCCACACATGAGTTCAAGGGCTGCCTGAACTGCATGGTGAGAGCTTGTCTTAAAAAAGCCAGAAAACCAAAGCAAGCAAACAAACAGGAACCCCAGACCATCAAAGTGGCAGACAGAGGGATGCACCAGAGTTTACTCCCACCTGGCCCTGGCAGCCTTTAGCCCCACTGTCTCTGCTTCCCAAACCCAACAGATGCAGCCTATATTCACTCACCTTACTTTGGTGGGTTTTTTAGCACTGGACTCAGCACCTTTGCACTGAGCAACACCCCTAGCCCGTTTTTTAAAATTTTGAGACAGGGTCTCACTGAATCACCCAGGCAAGGCTCCAGTTTGGGGTCCCCCGTCTCTTGGGTTTACACTGTGGGCCACTGCAGAGGCAAGGCCGTCACTTCCCTTGCTGCATGGAAGGCAATGTGGTTTGTACCATACTTTGCCTCAATGCCCAGCCTACACTTCTTTCTGTCTCTCCTGGGATGCTCTTTTAAAAAGCAGTCATGCTGTTTTCCATTGTGGGCTGTCATAGTTTACTGAGCTGTTTGCTGTCTGATGTAATAGCCACCTTTGGCTATTTAAAGTGAAATTAAAATTAAGTAAAATTTAAGGTTCATTTTGTCACTTCTGTTGGCAACATTTCGTGTGTGTGTGTGTGTGTGTGTGTGTGTGTACTGGTGACTGAACCCAGGGCGTTCACATTGATACAACCCAGTCCTTTTTATCCTAAACAGTTTTAATTTTGAGACAGGATCTCTCTAAATTGCCCAGGCTGGGATTAAATTTGCAGCCTTCCTGTCTCAGCTTCCTAGGGTGCTGGGATTACAAGTGTGTGCTACCACCTCCGGCTACTAGTGGCATATTGAGTACTCGGTAGCTATGCATGGCCAGTAGCTACCACACTGCACAGCAAGGCAAAACATATTTTCACCACTGCGGAACTGGGGTGCTTTTCTGCCTCTGGCCATTTTAGGGATGATAAGGCCCATCCTGGCTGAGCTGTGTAGGAGGCCCTGTCTCTAAACAGTGATGAGGGTGATGATGACCTAGCTACCTGGGAGGCAGAGATGGGAAAGCAGGCCTGGGAACTCAGGCCTTCCTCAGCTCTGACTGTAGATGGTCAGCAGTGGCAGGGGCTCCAGGGCTTGGGACAGCCCCCCTGCCCTGGCCTGCGGAGTCCTGACCCTCCTTCCTCCAGGCCTGCTACTGTCTGCTTTGCAGGCCTCTCCCCAGCATTTGGTTAGCAAACACTTTTCATTAGTCCTTGGTCCTGGAGGTTGAACCTTAGTACTGAGCCACATCCACGGCTTTTAAAAATTATTTATTTTGAGACTGTGTCACTAAAGTGCCCAGGTTGGGCTTGAACCTGTGACCCTGCTGGGCCTCCCAGAGTGCTGGGTCACCAAAGTGTCCAGTACAGCAAGCCCTTCCTGAGACTGAGCTGGGCATGTAGGGGTGGAAGGACAGTCCCAGCCCAGCCTCAGAGAGACCCACAGTCATGGAAGGGTCAGACCCCATCACCCAGCCGCAGAGGCTCGCTTGAACCCTGGGGCCTGCCACTCCCACATCCATGAACATGTGGGGGACAGGGGCCTCATCCACTGCTGGGTTGCACACTGGGGATTTTCAGAGAGCAATTCTGTGCATATTGAAACTTAGAGTCATATAACCTTCAGTGCAGAAGTATCACATTTATAAATTTATTTTTCAGATGCACAAAAGGGTGGACAAATACATCTACCAAGATACTTTTTGTAGGGAGAGTAGTTTGTAGTAATAAAGAGAGACACAACCTACACACCCACCAGGAGGGGAACAGAGAAGTGAGCTGTGACACTCAGTGACAGCACAGGCAGGGCAGGAAGTAAGAGCAGCAAGGTGCTGTCACCCGCACACTGCTGGCTTGTACCCTGAACATCTGTAGACAGATACACTGACAATGCGGTCTTTATTCATTTATTTTATTTACTTTTTTGCTGGTGCTGGGGGTTGAACCCAGGTAGTACATCTTCAGCTTGCTTTATTTTGAGAAGGAATCTTGCTAAATTACCCATGCTGTATCCTTCTGCTTCAGCCTCCTGAGTAGCCAAGATCATAAGAATGTGCCACCAGGACAAGCACTGCTCCCTTCTCCCTGCCTCCCTTTCTTCCTGAGATTGAACAAGACCCTCCCATTGAGCTACATCTCCAGTACTTTCTTTTCTTTTCTTTCTTTCTTTCTTTCTTTCTTTCTTTCTTTCTTTCTTTCTTTCTTTCTTCCTTTCTTTCTTTTTTTGCTACCGGGGATGTCGAACATGACCTCGCAATTGCCAGGCAGGGGCTTAAGCCACTGAGCTAAATCCCCATCCCTCCAGTACTTTCTAAGAATATGTTTTTATACTGAGACAAGTTTTCTCTAAGTTGCCCATGCAGGACTCAGAATGTGCTATGCAGGGCCCTTTTTCATTTTTTATAGACATCGACTAAGCAATGATGAGGGAGAGGAAGTGAGGATTCCTCTCTCCCCGAGGAATCTGCTCAGTACACAGTCCTTCCATCGGAGGCGACGAGGTGACAATGATCAGAATGCCACTTCGCTAACGCCATCCATTCTCACAGGAAGCCAGGACCTATCTTGGCTGTCATACCGCCTATTTCCAGGAGAGGGCAGCACAAGCACGAACACCGATTCCACTGGGCGCCAGCCGCCTCCTAGGGTTCCCTGAAGACTGAGGACGAAGGCCGGTCCTGCAGGCCGACCTGATTTAACAGGCAACGGCGCACCGCGTGCTTTCTACTAACCCCGGCCTGCCTGGCGCCGGGCATGCTGGCGCGGCCTCCTCCCCACCGGCTTTGGTGTCGGCCCAGCCCGAGGACTCCGCAGGCTGAGACATAGCGGACGCTCCGACCTGCGGCTCCAGGGTGTACGGCCCCCGTCCCTGTCCTCAGAGACGCGATCTGGGCCGGAGGAGGTGGCGACGCCGGCTCCGGCCGCCTCTCAGAGCCGCCGAGCCCCGGGACGAACTCCTCGGCAAGGAGCCGGCTCCGCATGGCACCACGGCCGGCGCTAGAGCGCGCTGCTGTCGAACGGAAAAAGACGCAGCCGCTGGGACTCAGCGACTCAGTTCCTAAAATAAGATACCAAAAGGAGGCCTGGCTAGTCTCAAGGGCAGGGTGTCTCCTTCCAGCAGGCCAAGAAAAGTCGCGCCTCGACTCACACCCCGGTCCCTGCTGGGCAGCAAACAGGGACACATGTTGTCGCCTGGGGTGCAGTGGCCTGGGTGCCTGGGCTCCGTCACAAACTGTCCGGAAATCCGAGATCTGGCTGAAGAGCAAGTGAGTGGTCCTGAACTGGGTCCTCCCTGCCGACAGTGGGCAGGGAGGAGGCCCAGGGCTCTCGGCTTCCAGCGCCCTATGATGTAGACAGGGGTCACTCGGGGTCCCCACGGGTGAACTGCGAAAGACAGGAACAGCTGAGTCTCAAACCCAGGACGCAGGCAGAGCCCTGCGGTCCCCTGGCGGGAGCAGGACGCCAACCTCGACAGCGGACCCTGGCGCTGCGCCCTGGCATAGCCTCCGCGCGCCCGGGGCCTGGTTCCTTCCAGAACCGCAGGACCCGGGCTTCCCTCCGCCGCGTGCGGACAGCAGAGGTCGTTATGCCCCAAGGTGGGGGAGCCCTCGGGCCACCTGACCGGGAGGAGCCCCCACCCTGCCCTCTGCGCCGCAGCAGGTTTCATCCTTAGGCCCTCGCCCCGCGTCTCCCGGGCGGACCTCTTCTCCCACGGGTGTCCGCAGGCCATGGGCGCCGCGGGTGGGACGGGCGCCTAGGGTCTCGCTGGCTGGGCTCCTGCCGCACCTGGGGGCTCCGTCTGCAGATGGCGCCCTAGGAGGAGAGGCTTGCGCGGGGCCGGAAGGGGGTCCTCTCCCAGCCGGGGACGTTGTGCTAGTGACTGCAGACGCTTCCGCTCGGAGGCCCCTGCCCCCGCCTGGCGCGGCCGCGCCCCGCTCCCTGCCGCCGAGGGGTGCGGTTCTAGGACCCGGGGGCCCAAGCGCGGCACCTCCTTGGCCTCGCAGGGTCGCCTCGCGCACGGCAGGTGCAGCGGCGGAGCCTGAGCCTCCTCCCGCTACCGGCGCCATGGCTTTGGGGACCCCCGCCCCACCCACGCCCGCCGACCCGCGTCCCGCGTCCCGGTCGCCTCGGCTGGCAGCCTCCGGGCCGGCGCCCCTCCGTGCACCATTGCCTGGTGCTCACTGCACCCAGCCCCGGCTCTGCAACCCTCCTCCATCTGCACCCCTCCCCCACCTGCACCCCGCAACCTGTGCCCCGAGCCCTGTCCCCCGCCCCGCCCCGAAGTCCCCGCCCCCGCCCGCGCGCGCCCCAGCGGCCGCAGCCGAAGTTGTGCGCCGCCGGGGGGGCCCCTTCCTGCCCCCGCCGGCGCCCGGCCCGGCCGCCCCGACTTCCCCCGCGCCCCGCTTCGCTTCGCCCGACGCTGGCTCTGCGCGGCTGCAGGCGGGCGGGGGCCGCCATGGGCAACGCGGCCGGCAGCGCCGAGCCCCCCGTGGGCCCCGCCGCGCCCCGTGCCCGGCAGCCGATGCCCGCAGCCGGGGAGCTGGAGGAGCGGTTCTCGCGCGCGCTGGTGAGTTCTGGGGGGCGGCGCGGTCCCCAACTTCCCGCGGCAATCGGGCGGGGTACGGGCGGGATGAGGGGAGCCTCTGGTGCTGGGTGCTGGGCTGGCCGCCGGAGCCGCGATGTCGCGTGCGGGAGGCCTGTGTCCCCGCCCCGCGCCGGGGGTCGAGGCTGGCAAGGGCGGTCAGCGTTCGGTACCTGCGCTTGCAGCGGAGCGGAGTCTGGACCCCGCCGCTGCCGCTGTCGCCTTGCTGGAGTTGGGGTCGCGAGTCCAGACCACGGGAGGGCGCCTGTAACAGCTGGCTGGGTTTGGAGGTCGAGGCCTGAGGCTGGGGCAGCGTCTCTTCACTTATCCCCCTGGCCTGCCCAGGACCCAGCTGAACGCCCACTGACGTTGTGCTGTCCCCTCTCCCTGACTGGAAACGGTGGTGGCAATAAGGCCAGGCTGTCTCCAGGCTACGCTGGCGTGAGAGTGAGGGGGACATAGGTAGGGAGGGGATACCCCTCACTTTCCCTCCCGCCTGCTGGTCACTGGGTCCACAGTTCCTGGGACTGGCCGTTGTCCCCTCTAGGAGGGTGTGGGGTGGGACAGGGACTGTTGCTGGGAAGGCTCTTGTGTGGTCAGGGGCTTCCTCCAATCCGCATCTGGCTGCTGTGGGGGCCCCTCTCCACCTGCCCCACTGCACAGGGACAAGGATGAGCCCTGTGGACAATTTAGATGGGGGCGGGGGAGGAAAGCCAGAAGTCGGTCTGCTCTGCTGCTGGCTTGTGGGATGTGACTGGGTTGTGGACCGGCTGCTGTGGGGTGCTCCCTGGGCCCCCAAGTACCGGGCTGGAGGGGAGGCTCAGCAAGGAGCTTTAGGGGTACTTCCTAGAGAGAGGGGTGGTGGCTAGACAGCAGCAGCCTGGGCCCCTGAGGAGCATGGCCTGGGGCCATCTGTCTAAGGGCTGGTTTTTCCCACCTCACTCACCCTGGGTGACAGCCCGACCTCTTCCCTGGGCACTTGGGGCTCCCCATCTCCATGGGATACCAGCCTGGGGCCCGGTGGATCCTGTCCTTTCTCAGGGTCTAAGAGGAGTGGAACCTCAGTATGCTTGGGGACCCCCACCCTTGGGGATCCCCCGGCCTGGTGGGAGAAGCATAGTGCTACCCCTGGGGTCTCATGACCCTGGGGGACCCTTTTCTGCCTGGTAGAACAGCGCCCCAGTACCTAGAATGCCCCTCCTCTCCTGGCTGTGGATGAGGGAGGTATAGGGAGCCCTCCTCCTGTGTAGGAGCCAAGGTGGGACACCCCCTTTCCAAGAAGGCTGTGGGAGACAGGGTGCCCCTGCTTCAAGTGGAGTGGGAGGAAAGAGGGTAGAGCTGGTGTGTGTGGCTGCTGCCTTGGCAACGTGTGGAGGGACGGCTGGCTGCCAGGGACAGGGAAGCTGCTGGTGGGAGCACCCGCCAGGTGGCCCAGCTCTCGCCTTTCCTACGCCCTGGCCTAGGCTGGGTATCATCCAGGCTGTCCCACTTCCCTGGGGACTGGGATGCACCCTCTCTTGGCTGCCCAGGTGCAGCTGGGTGTAGGACCCCAATCCTCTGAGACAAGGGGGCCCAGGTGATGTCCTCGAAGGACCTGCGCCATTGGGGGAGAACCCTCCTATTTGTGCTCTTGGGGGGACAGTTGGGTGTGGCCCTGGGTGTCCTGTCCCCATCTCTGGGGTCAGGTGAAGAACAGAGGTGAAGGCTCCTTTGGGTCTGCCTGCAGCAGACGTGGCCCCTTGGGCAGCTCCTTGAGGGTGTGTGGTGGTGGGGAGCTCAGCCTGGGCCTCCTGCCTCAGGAGTCCCCCCGTGAAGGGTGGCGGTGGGTTAGGCTTTGTAGCCAGACCCTGCATGGACAGAGCGGGACCAGGGATGTACTGGGCGTGACTCACAGGACATCTGGGGCAGCTGGCAGTGGGCTGGGCGAGACGAGCAGCAGCAGGTGGGCTGCGGCGGGGCCACCTCTGCATCTGTCGGGAACACAGAGTCCCGGAAGCTGGTGTGGGCTCTGCCTCAGAGGGGCTGGGTGCTCAAAGGCTCAGAAGGGCTCTGAAGTTGAGGGTCACGATTTTGGGGCTGAGTTTCCTTGCCACTTAATACCAGCTCCATAACCCGCCCAAGCCTTGCTTTGACCTGTGGATGAGCACCCCGAGAGGCATGTGCAGGGCCATCAGCTCGGTGCCGCCGTGCAGCGAGCGTCAGCAGAGCTCTCTGCTGAGATGAAGGGAGCTGGCCTGGGCCTCTCCATCTTGGCGTCCCTGGCTTGTCCCTCCCCATCCCTCAGAAGACCCTCAAAGTGGCCTCACATCCCCAGGTCGGCCCCAGGGAGGCCTAGGCCCACTGCTGCCGGGTGGCCGGAAACCACGGGAGCAGCCACCTCTCAGGAGGGTGTGGTGTGGTGGCTAACAGCAGCCGTGTGCACACATGGGGGTGGGGAGCCTCCACTTCCCCCTGACACAGGGTATGGTGGGGGGGTTCCCCAGTGAGTAAGAGCTCAGTGTGGGTAACAACAGGAAGTGTAGGGTGCTGGTGGCAGGAAGTGGTGCCGGCTGGTCCTGGTTCCTCAGATGGGGGCCCTGGGGCTGAACTTTCTGCAGAAGACCTTCTGGGGACCAGGACCCCCCACTTCCCATTGTTCTGCTACTCTTTCTTCTGAGGGAGCTGGGCAAGTAACTTACCTGCTCCATGCCTCAGTTTCCCCATTGTGAAATGGGGTTGTAATGGCATTTATGTGGCATGCTGGTCATTGAGGGTTAGAGACGGCATGAAGCTCTTGCATGGGCCAAGCCCAGAGGAGGGCTTGGGAGCATTGATTACTGTCTGTCTTGTCCTCTTGCCAGCCTGCACTCTGTGGGCTGGGCCTGGTGTCTCACTGCCACCCTCCTGGCTCTAGTCCCTGCTGTGCGGTTCTCATATCTGTCCAGGGCAGGGTCACCCCATGGTATCCCATAATCCTGGGGCTGCTCACAGAGCTCCAGGAAAGATGCTGGGGAAGTAACTGTTTCTGGAGATGTTCTGAGGGTGTGAGTGCCTGGGATGCCATCATGGCGGGGGAGGGGGTAGCGCCAGCAGCCCGGGGCCTCCAGAGCCGGGATTGGGGTCCAAGTTCAGGGCAGCCTGGGGCTGGAAGGACTGGGCCTTGGGGTGAAGGTGGGCTGCTGGTTTGGGATGCAGATTCTGCTGAGACTGAAAGTGAAACTGCAGGGTGTGGCCCTATCCAGATGTGGCCTCAGGGGTAAGCTGGGCTGCCCTCCAGGGAACACAGAGGCTGGGTCCCTGTTTGCACACTCTTTGCAGAAGGTGGGGCAGGGAGACAGACCTTTCTCCTGCACATCCTAGTAAGATTCAGGGGTCAGCTCCATTTCTCAGTCTTACCCCAAAATATGTATCTGGGACGCCCTAGGGGCCAAGGGGCTGTCACTGTGGTCTGAGCCCTTGACGGAGGTCTTCCTCACTCCCTGCCTTGGAGTTCTCTGTGGCCCCTACCTCCCTTCTCACCGGGATCCATCTTCCTAGTGCTGGGTCACAGGGGGACATCACCCTGTCACAGCACAGCTCCCAGGAGTCCCTGGGCTCTGGGAGGCTGAGGCAGACTCAGTGTCCATTTCAAAGCAGAAGCTATAGGCCAGGTGAGCCTGGGTCTCTGCACTCTGCTCCAGCTCCTTCCTGTCACAGCTGCCCCCAGAAGGCAGGGCTCCCAACTACCTGTCTTTTTCTGTCCCCTGGTGCAGTGTCCATACTGAGGGCCCTGGCCTGGGCCCTGCTTGTGCCTCACCCCATTGACGAATAGCACGTGCTATCCTCTCTCCCTGGAGTGCCCATCACCTTGGTGGGCACAACCACAGTCAGGGAGCAGCTGCTAATTAGTGCTCAGTACTGTCAGAGCTATTTCTGATTTCTGAGCCTAAATTTAGCATGTCTGCCAGGCTGGCACGTGGGCCTGGGCTGAGGAGGCCCAGGTGGGCACAGGGCAGGGGTGCCTGACCCTGTCTGCTGCTGGCAGGTGTGCCAGGCCCTTGAGGTCTGGGATGCTGTGGGCAGGGCTGAGCTGTCAATGTCCCAGGCCATGTAACCTTGGGTAGTCACTGAAGCAACCCGTGCCTGCTCTGTGGGGTGGACTTGATGGATGATGGTGCCAGCCATGGCCATGAGGGTGGCAGGCATCTAGCAGCTCCTGGCACCATACAGACCCAGGGAAGCTGGCCACCTTGATTGCTGGGGTCATGATCATGACCAGAAGTGTCCCTGGCCTGTCCCAGAGCCAAAGGGGTGTCAGGTGGGTGAGGCTAGGAAGGGGCTCACCTCCAGAAGTGGCTGCCCTGAGGGTTCAGGCGCTAGGTTCCATGCTGGATGCGGCTCCCCAGACCTCTGTGCATCTCTGCAGGAGGGTGGCTTAGAGGGGACAGGAGAGGCGAGGCTTCCAGGCTTCCCCACACATGGTGTAAAGCACCCACCTCCATGTGCCCCAGGGTGGTGGTTGAGGCCCTGCTGGCTTGCTTTCGCAATGGGAGACAGGGGTGACGCACTTGCCCCGCTCCCCGCCCTGGGCTGGCTAGGAGTCAGGGGTGGGCAGTTTCACCTCTGGAGTGGCTGGGCTAGAAACTTAGGCCAGGCGGGCTGGGACACCAGCTTCCTGTTTTCTGAGCTGGCTCAAGCAGTGATTTTGGAATAAGGTCTTATCAGAGCCCCAGATCCAGGCCCAGCAACTACCTGAGAGAATGCAGGGTAGCTGAGGAGTTGTGGGTGGGGTTATGGTTGCTCCCTGCTCCAACTCTGGCTGTGTCCCAGCCACCAAGACCACCGGAGCTGGGGACCTCTTGGCTGGGGATCTGGTGGGCTCCCACAAACCCCGTGGGAACTGGGGTGAAAATGGTTCTCACAGGGTGAGAACTGTGTTTTGGGGCCTCAATAAACCTGGGATTGACTGAGCTGGGGTGAACTGGCCCTGGATTCTTTGTCTGTTGGAAGGCTTGCTGAGTCTGGGGTTCCGGGGTCTCAAATACCAGGAGAGGTTTCTGGTGTTCCCTGTGCGCACGTGGTATCTGGAGGTACCTGGGGACATGGGCCTGCCTGGCAATGGCTCCTGTCAGCTTCCTTCCATATGGGGCAGAGCGGATGCCCCCATATGGAAGATGGGGAGTGTAGAGCCAGAGGGGCCTCACACCAGACATGGCTGATACAGCACTATGGGGTTTGGGTTCAAGCCCTGGGTGTTGGGGCTTGGGGAAGGTGCCCTGTCCTGGGCTCTCTGTGGGTTCCCCACTTGTCTCCTGTGACACTTAGAAGTGTGGCAGGGCCCCCGAGATGCCCACTCCTCCCAATGGTTCTGGGCTCAGACTCAGGGTCCCCACTCTCACCCCCAGAACTGCATGAACTTGCCCCCGGACAAGGTACAGCTCCTGAGCCAGTACGACGATGAGAAGAAGTGGGAACTCATCTGCGACCAGGTGCGCGCTGCGCTCCACCACCGCCTTCCCACTCGGGCACCCGTCCTGACCAGGCAGATGCCAGCATGCTGCCCTTCCATACTGCCCTTGGCCTTGCCTGGCTGTGGTCTCCCCAGACCTGGGTGTGAGGAGCAGGGTGGGGCCAGGGCACCTTGCACTCCCGATGCTGCCCTGAACCAGATGGCTTAGCCCCTTGGGGAGGAGACTGGGAAGCCTGTCCTTTTCCTCAGGCGCAGGGAGAGGGAGTCTGGTGACAGCCCCGGACCAGCCAGAGGAGACCCTGCCCCTGGAGTCCATCCAGGCCCTGGGTCCATCCGGGTGCCCCTGCTGCCCCTATAGGCAGTGAGGATCTGCCCCGGCAGCAGTGGTGGGGAAGCTGGTAGCAGTGGGTTCCGGGGTGGGCAGAGAAGAAGCAGGGCCTCCCCAGGGGCCTGGTGGAACTCTGGTAATGGAAGGGATGGGACGAGCTGGCTAAGTGGCCATTCGGCCAGTGGCCAAGGCTGTGGGAATGGCTCATGGGGCAGCAGAGGATCCGGGGAGTGGCTGGGCACATCCGAGGGGCCGGGGAGTTGTGGGGGTCCTGTCTGAGCCACAGTGCACAGGTGTTCACCACATAGGTGAGCAGGAGGCTGGGTCCCTTGCAGTCCTGGTGCTCGGTCCAGGGAGGGCGAGGAGAGGGCGCCACCTGCTGGCCGCACTGAGGCCCCCCCCCCTGTGGGGTGCGGTGGATGAGCCAACTCCCCTATTCCAATCCCAGGCAGGCTTCCAAGGTCACAGGGCAGCAGATAGCACTGGGGTGTTCTCCGCTGGGCAGGAGGCTGTGAGGACTGGTGCTCAGAGACTGCTGAGGATGCCTGAAGCCCTGCACCAGAGAAGGGGCCTCAGGGGGGCTGGTCTTTCCCCCCAGGGCAGCTCTGCCTGGTTCCCCGCCCACCTGTCCACCTCCCCAGGAGCGGTTTCAAGTCAAGAACCCCCCTGAAGCCTACATCCAGAAGCTGAAGAGCTACCTTGATGCTGGGGGGGTCAGCCGCAGGGTCGCAGCAGACTGGATGTCCAACCTGGGGGTATTTCTCTGCCTCACTCTGGGTGTCTCCCCTCCCCTTGGGGCGCTGGCAGCTGGAGCTGAGCCCCGACTTGGGGGTGTTGAGGGCCCGAGAGTGTGTGGCGTGTGTGTGTGTCGGGGCTGAGGGAGCTCTGGTGTGCTGGCACGGGGAGCAGTGTGGGTCTGCGCCCACCTGCACCTGTGTGTGCCGCTCTACCTTTTTCTGTATGTGGATGTTTGTGTGGGTGCGTGAGCATCCTGTCTGCGCCAGTGCTATGTGTGGGTCTGGGATGTTGGTATGTACCCCATGTGTGCACGGGTGTGTGCCCTCCCTGTGTGTCAGTTCCCGGGTGCACACACCAGTGTGTCATTTGGCTGCGCAGGTGTGTGGAGGTGGTGAGGGGGTGGGGTCCAGAAAGGCCACATTTAGGGGTGGGAGGTGATGGCTGTGGCCCCAGGATTTGGAGGGCCTGTGGAGGCTGGGCTCCACCCACCGGGCTCCTTATTGCACCCCTAGTTTAAGAGGCGTGGTCAGGAGTCCACGCAAGTGCTCCGGGAGCTGGAGACCTCCCTGAGGACCAACCACATTGGGTGAGTGCAGGCTCCAGTGGCCCCTCTGGGCTGTGGGGAGCAGCATGCCTTCCCCAGCCTTGTTGCACTGTGGGCCCCTGAGCCCAGGCATCCCCGGCACCACGGGGTCTCCTGAGGTGGGGTGTGCTGGTGGCCTCCCGGTGCCAGCTTGGGCAGGAGTGCTTCCCTCTGGCCTCATAGTGCCTTGTCCTGCAGGTGGGTGCAGGAATTCCTCAATGAGGAGAACCGTGGCCTGGATGTGCTCCTCGAATACCTGGCCTTTGCCCAGTGCTCTGTCACGTAAGCCCCTCACCCCAACCCTCATGCTCCCCCCAGCCCGGATCCAGTCATCCCTGTGTGGCCCCCACGCCCTTGCTGGGTGCCCAGCCTGGGGAACCCCTTCCTGCAGGTTTGTCCCTGATGGGAGGGATGGAGCCAGATTGTGGGTCCTCCTGGATCCCGGGGCTCTGTTCCATGCTGGCCTGTGAGCGCTGTGTCCTGTCTCCAGGTATGACATGGAAAGCGCCGACAGCGGGGAGAAGAACCCTGAGAAGGGCAAGCCGCTGGAGCAGTCAGTGGAGGACCTCAGCAAGGGGCCACCTGCTTCCCTGCCCAGGAGCCGCCACCTGACTGTCAAGTACGTGGCCCTGAGGTGTGGCAGGGAGGAGAATGGAGTTGGGGTTTGCATGGGGCTCAGGAGCCTCTAGGCTGGATCTGGTGAGGGTCGGGGATAAGGCCTTGGGGGTGGTGCCCTCTTGTACCCATCTAACCCCCTCTTTTTTCCATGTGGCCTCCAGGTGCCCCCCTTCTCCCCGGTACGTAGCCACCTGGGGGGCAGGTGCATGCTTGTCAGACTTCCCTGGTCGGTTGGTGCTGGGTTAGATGAGGCGTTTGGTTGACCCTTGGTTTTGCTGGCATGGACAGGTCTGGGGAAAGGGGGTATCCTTGAATGTCCTGGGGACTCAAGCCCTGCCTCGGGTCTTGCATGTGAGCTGCTTGTTAAATCCTGCCTCTTACAATGTGCTTTTTTGTTCATTCATCCAACAAACATGTTTTTGGGTTTGCTGTGTGTTAGATACTGGCAGGTGCTTCCTTGGTCACAGTCTGGGGGAAGAGTTCAGTGTTGCAGGCTGGTGGCTCTAAGAAGGGAGGTGGCTGTGGCCTGGGGCTTCAGGAAGGCTCCTGGGAGAGGTGACATTGGATAGGGGTGAGGAAGGGCACCCACTTGCGGGGTGTCCACACCACACCAGGAAAAGGTCACATGGCAGGGAGGGCCCATTAGTGGGTGAGACCGGGGTCCCAGTGTGTTGGAAATGTGGGCTAATCATCAAGGGGACTGATGTACCTAGTCTTAGCTGCCTGTTCTGAAAAAGTAAACATAGCGAACCTTTTCCTGGCCAAGAATCACTGAGCACACTCATTTAGTACTTCCTGGGCACCACCGACTATACTTCCTGATCCCCGTGACCCTATCATGAAGGGACTGTTGTCGCCATCCGTGTCAGAAAATGGGGAAAGTGAGGCATAGGGAGACAAGACCACTTCCTAGTAAGTGGAGAGCAGGAACCTTCTGGCCGCATTCACCATGGCCCAGTGGCCGCGGGCGCCCCCTGCTGGGGAGCTTTGCAGCCTATGCCGGCCTCCCCTCTGCTTGCCCTCCTGCCCCCGTCCCTGGCAGCTGTTCCTGATGCCAGGGCCTATGGGTTGCTGCTCCCTCGGTGCCTGAGGAAAGGACCTTTGCACTGAGGGCCATCGTACGTATGGGAGGCAGGAAGCTGCAGCCTGGGGCTGACCCTACTGCTTCCATGACCACCCAGGCTGACCCCTGCGCACAGCAGGAAAGCACTGCGCAGTTCCCGCACTGTCAGCCAGAAGGACGACGTTCACGTCTGCATCATGTGCCTGCGCGCCATCATGAACTACCAGGTGGGTGGTGGGGCGCACCTCCCGCACCCCCACTTCCCCGGGAGCCAGGTCTTGCTGCTAGGTCAAGGCCACAGCCTGGCTGATGTAGGACGAGCTTCGTGTGGGCCCCACGCAGGAGTGGGCGGCCTTGGGCCCTGCTGTTTGTGGGCCGATGGGCGAAGCTCTTCCTATCTGCTAAGCGCTAGCTCAGAAATGACAGAGGTAAGGGAGGAGGACGGGGCAGGCAGGGCAGGGCTCGACTGCCCCAGTCCCAGTGCAGATGCTGGTCCTGTTGACTTTGCCTCTGCCCCAGTCTGGCTTTAGCCTCGTCATGAGCCACCCGGCCTGTGTCAACGAGATCACGCTGAGCCTGAACAACAAGAACCCCAGGTGTGTCCAGGCCCTGGCTGCGTGGCCCTCCTGACCAGGGTGCTGCCCCCACGGGCCTTGTGCCGCCCGCCCGTTCCCAGCCCCGGCCCCTCTCCCCCAGGACCAAGGCTCTGGTGCTGGAGCTCCTGGCAGCCGTGTGCTTGGTGCGTGGAGGGCACGACATCATCCTTGCAGCTTTCGACAACTTCAAGGAGGTAGCACACCCCGTCCCGCGGAGAGTCCAGAGAACAGGGGCGGAGGGCACGGCCCGGGCCAGGCCCAAGCTCAGTGCGGCCCCGGCCAGGAGCAGGGACGTGGTGCAAGAGGCTGGGTGCACTCATTGCTTTACTGAGTGTTGCCGAGGGCTGCTGCGCATCGGATAGAAAGGTGGAGAAGAGGAGTGATAACGCAGGAAATAAGAAAATGACATTTTAGGTAGAAAGTGATGGGAGAAAAGGAGAGGCTGCTGTGAGAGGGAGCCCATTGCAGGGTGGTCAGTACAGGCCTCAACGAGGAGGGGAGACTTGAGAACAGTTGTGAAGGAGGCAGGGGACCAGTGGGAAAGTAAGTGCAAAAGTCCTGAGGCAGGAGTATAGCTAAGATGTGAGTATGGGGCCGTGGGAGGAGATGGGGGTTCAGTGTGGGGAAGAGTGACATAAGCTGATTTAGCTGGGACTGTGCAGGAGCCTGTGGAGGCACAGGGGTAGCAGCCAGGTGACAGCTCCCCAGGGCGTCCCTGGGCCCTCTGAGCACTGTGTCCCCCTTGGCAGGTGTGTGGGGAGCGGCACCGCTTTGAGAAGCTGATGGAATATTTCCGCAACGAGGACAGCAACATCGACTTCATGGTGAGCTGGGGGTGCTGAGTGGCCAGGCCGTGCTGCTGGGAGGGAGCCCTGATGCATGGGGAGGCGGTGAGTATGCTGGCCAGAGGACCAGGTGCCCGATCCCTGCCCAGGTGGCCTGTGTGCAGTTCATCAACATTGTTGTGCACTCTGTGGAGAACATGAACTTCCGTGTCTTCCTGCAATATGAGTTCACAAACCTGGGCCTGGACCTGTGTCTGGAGGTGAGCCCCGCACAGCATAACTGCAGCCTGGAGCATCAGCTTCAAATCCTGGCTCTGCTGCTTCCCAGGCCTGAAGCCCTGAAGCCCTGAAACCCTGAAGCCCTGAAGCCCTGGGTTGGGTGGCTCCTTGTGGCTCAATGCTCCCATCTGTCAAACAGCTGGGGGTGATTAAAGCGTAGCATAGGACAGGCACCCAGTTCCTGTTAGGGTTGCTGCTGCCTGGTGTATGACCAGGAGCCATCTTTAGACCCCAACCGTCACACTGGGGTCTTTGGCCTGGGATTTCCTGGAGGAGCCTGGCCTTGGGGAGAGGGTTTTGGAAGCCAGGCTAACACTGGGGAAGAGCCCGCAGGGTGTTTCCACACAGTGGAAGCGGGGGCTGGGGCAGGCTGCTCTGTGGGAATGTCTCACTGAGCGGAAGGCCATGTGTGGTGGTTTCCTTATAGAATGTGTCCAGCATGGATGAATCCTGACACAGAAAGATGATTAGTGATCACCAGGGGCTGGGGAGGAGGTGATGGGTATCACTGCCGAGGGTGCAGGGTTCTTTACTGGGTGATAAAGACTTCCTGGGATTTGACAGTGGTGACAGCCACACAGCCCGTGAATGGACAAACCTAACCCTGTGCCCTACTGTGGTGGGCTTCACAGCATGTAAACTGCATCTGAATAAAAACAGAGGCCGCAGGCTGGGCTCAGACTCCTTTCACTGGGTGCCCACGAGCCTCACCCACTCTTGCTCCTGGGGACAGAAGCTCCGGCTCACAGAGAGTGACAAGCTTCGGGTGCAGATCCAGGCCTATCTGGACAACGTCTTCGATGTGAGCGCACTGCTGGAGGACACGGAGACCAAGAACGCAGTGCTGGAACACATGGAGGAGCTGCAGGAGCAGACGGCGCTGGTGAGGCGCAGCATGGGTGCCTGAGTCGGCCCTGATTGCACACCTGGAGTCCCTGGGTCTGCCCCAGAGGTCACCACTCCCGCGTGGGGTTTAGCGGGATGGGATGGAAGTGCCAGCTCCCCATCTCGTGCCCACCTTACCGCGGTGCCGTGGCGTCCGTTCCCCATGGGCTCGGGTCCTTGGTGTCCCCTCATGGCGGGCTCCACTCGGCCTTCCTTGGCACATGCGAGCGCTCTGGGGGCCCCGCGCTCCCGGCCGCCTGGGGCTCCCCCCCCCCCCCCCGCTTACCCTAAGCCGGTGTCGCAGCTGACAGAGAGGCTGCGGGATGCAGAGAACGAGTCCATGGCTAAGATTGCGGAGCTGGAGAAGCAGCTGAGCCAGGCGCGCAGGGAGCTGGAGACACTGCGGGTGCGCAGCGGGAAGCGGGCGCAGTGGGGAGGGGAGAGGGGATGAGGAAGGGTGAGGAGAGGGAAGGGGAGGGGAGGGGCTCGTCCTGGGTGGTGCTGAGCATCTCCGGTGCAGGAGCGTGTGGGCGAGGCGAATCCCGCCAGCGGTGAGGTGCGGACCCCTGCAGACGCGCCCCCGGCCCCAGCAAGGTCTTCGGCGCTGGAGCTGAAGCTGGGGGAGCTGGAGGCGCAAGGGGTGCTGCGCGTGCTGCGCGGTCCCGGGGACGCCATCGCCATTGAGATCCTGCCGGTCGCCACGACAGCCTCGGAGGGGGACACAGCGACTCCGGGGGCGCCTGTCGGTTTGCCCTGCCCAGGTGCGCAGGGGGTGGGGGGTCGGAGCTCGGCAGGGGATCTGGAGGACATCCGGGACGTGGTGCGGTGGGGACCTGGGAGCTTCCGGACATAGGAGGTCTGTGGCAGGAAGGGTGGGGACCCAGGGGGAGACCTGGGGCTTAGGGATCCAAGAGCGAGGACTGAGGCGTCTTTTGGGGGTCGGGATCCGGGGACATGTGGGGGACCCGGAACGGGACTGGGGTAGGACCTGGAAGCTTCAGGACTGAAAGACCTGGAAATTGAGGGGGCCGAACCCAGGAAGAGACCTGAGGGTGTCTTTTGGGGGCCTGGACCCAGGAAAGCCGCTAGGGGCGCCTGCGGAGCTCGGGCCTGGGAGGGCTCTCTCCGGGTGTCTCCGGCTGGGGTGCCGGGTCCGGTGGGAACTGAGCACGTGCAGGGCGGGAGGTGACGCCCCGCCCCCCACAGAGTCGCCGCTGCCGGCAGCGCGGACGCTGCAGCCGCCGCCAGGCCCCCCAGCCTCGCCAGACGCCCCGCCTCCCCGGGGCGGTCTGGAGCCCACGCCTGCGCCCCCGCCGCCTCCC
>PVLA01011973.1:0-48340 GCA_004027455.1 Hydrochoerus hydrochaeris | reverse complement strand
GTCAGCTGTGGTTCTTTCAGACATGTCTTGGGCCTCTGTCTCCTGCCCTCTGCTCTCCAGCCTGCTCTGCTCCAGCCTCTGCCCACCACTCCCTAGAGCCACCTTTCTCACAGTCACTCATGTCCCCAGCACTCAGCTTCCTCGTTTTTCAGTCCTGCTCCTGGCTGTGGGACTGCTCCCTCCCTCTAGGACTGCCTCCCCAACTCTCCACCTGCTCTCTTGGGAGTGGTGGGGCCTTCCCAACCCTCTCCTCCCCCAGGAGCAGAGACTGGCACCTGTAGATCCCCAATCAGATATCCCTCGGCATCACTTTCTTCTGGGTTCCTGTTTCCAGCCACCTAGCCAGCTTCCTGTGGTTAAAGATTCCCACAGAAAATTGGGACTCCTGCTTCTCCTGAGGGACTCTGCTCCATTCCGTGGCTTCTGATTTCTCCGTATTCACTGCCACCTCCCACTGCCTGGCAGTGGCACTGTGCTGTACAGCTGGGTGGGCACCTGGGGGATCACAAGTCCCTACTCTTCCATGTTTTGGCCAGGGTAGACAGCAGGTGACGATAGCGCCATGTGCTGAAGAAACCTGGGGCCAGGCACAGCCATCTAGGAGTGGGCAGTGCTGTGTAGAGCACACAGCCTACCAGCATGGGACAGGCCTGTTGGAGAGATGCTGCCAGTGGGGTGGTTGGGCCTACTACCAGATGGGGGAAGGATGCCCTCTTGTGCAGTCCTAATGAGAAACAGAAGCTTTCCCTACACTTGTCACCATGCGGCACATGGGAAAAAACCAAATCTTTGAATACTTTTCGTACCCATAGCTGGCTGTTCTCAACTGATTGATCAGCTACCCGGGCCCAAACATCAGCATCCCAGCCTCTGGGATGTTTTTCCCCTGAAGGAGTTTGAACATAAACACTCACCTTGCAGGGTCAGTGAGGGAACTGCCTGGAGCTCAAAGGGACCTGGGGCTCAGATTAGGCCCCTTGTAAGGAGGGAGGACACAGTCTCCTCTCCTGCCCTGGCCAGTGATTTTCTCTGAAAGCACCTTTCCTCCTCAGGGGAGCTCACTTGTCAGCCCATCAGGGCCGCTGAGTCATTAATTATCCTCTGCCAGGGAGGTTTTGTTAGTTATGCTTATCTTCTTCCTGTTAAAATCATCTTTTAAGGACAGAGCTGGGTGTGTTTCGTTTACAGCTGTCTATCAGGGCCTCCTGCAGGCCCCTTTTCTAGGAGGATCATCCTTTATCACGTGTGGCTTTCACTAGGGCTGCTCTGCACTGCCTTCTGCTTATCTGGCCTGCTATGTCACACAGTGGGGCTGGCCTGAGACTCCGTGGCTTCTGATTTCTCCTTATTCACATCAGGTTAAAGGTTGAGCCCTTGCACAAGAGGACCCCTCCCAATAGATACAAACCATTAATTTGGTTGGCTTCATTCATTGTATTTTGTGGTGCTGGAGACTGAACACATGACCTAACTTCCTAGGCAGATACTCAGCCACTGAGCCACACCCAGCCACAGCTGGCTTCCTCATGAGGTGTTAGGGGATGAGAGCACCTACCTCCATTGTTCCTGAATCTTGAATTTGCTGGGGACAGGGGATGGGGTAGCAGGGAGGGGCTCTAGTGAGCCTGCTGTGAAGGTGCCTCTCAGATTCCTCCAGTTGGAGGTGCAGGAGCCTGACACCAAGACTGGAGCCTTTCAGAGCCTCACGGTTCCTTCTGTGTCCAGTTCCAGCTGGGAGGGGGGCAGGAAGAGGAGCTGTGAGCTCTGGTCTGCCTTCCTCGGGGACAGGAGAGGATGCAGAGAGGGAGGGAGTCAGCACAGTGTGCTCCCACGGACTGGAGCTGGGCTCTCTCGCCTTCCATTCTTATGACTCCTCTGGGTGAAGTCCATGGTCAGCTGCCCAGGCCTGAATGGATTGGGAGCTCCTACCTGGACCTGCATGATGGTGTGCCATGGTTGTCCTTCTGGGAGCAGTATCTGGAGGAGACAGCACTGTGTGGGGCGCCCCTGGTCCTGGAGGGTAGATGACATGTCCTTGGGAATCACTGCTGTTTGGATTCTCAGGAAAGGACGCAAATATGTTTTGAAACCTCCTGGGTGTGGAAAGCAGGCCCCAGGGAGCCATAAATCTCAGACTATGTGCTTATACGTCCCCCTTGGGGCCTTACCATCTGCCTTACCTGCTCTCCCCCCCCCCATAGCGCTTATCTAACTGGGAGCAAGCTCTTGGGGAAGTGTCACAGGTGTCCTCTGAGTGAGGTGCAGACTCAGGATACTAACTTCAGTCTGTGGGAAGCCTGCACTGGTAGGGTGATGTGTGTGTTTCTAGGAGTGGCGAGCATCTTCTAGGGATACGTGGAACACTGTGACCTTGGGGGAACAGCACAGCACATCACAGTGGACGCAGGCTCAGAAATGGCTTGGTGGAGTTAAACACACATGTCCTGGAGAGGCTCCTGGACACACTGCCTGTGTTCCTGTGTGTGCTGGGTGTGGCACTTGAGCTGGAAATGGTGCCTGGAGGTCTTTACAGACCAGGCTCACTTGTGGCCTGCTCAGATGGGGAGCACTGGCAAGTGGGCTCTGCTCTTCACCGTCAGCTCTGGCTGGCTCTGCGCTGGCCTGTGCCGACCTCTGGCTTAATGGATAGCTGGCTTTCCCTAGTACCTGGCTCAGGGAACTCTGGGGTGTCTCTGTGCATCTTGGTGGACTCAGAATAGATGGAAGCCTTGAGAACTATGTTCAGGACATAGCAGGTTTTTGCTCACAGTGCCATGAGGACTAGGAACAGTCCGGGGGGGAGGGGCTGGGAAATGTCTTGGGCATCTACCCTTCTCCCTGGAGCTCCATAAACACATGCACTTGGTATGGGATTCAGTTTTTTAATCTTCCAGGAGTGGTCTGATCTCGCCAAGTAAACCGAGTAGAGTTCATTTGGGGCACTGGCCAAACTGGAAATACTTTGGATCTGTTGGTCTTTTTTGGGGGGGTCACTATACAGAGCAGAAGGTTTTGACCTGTATACTATTTCAGAATAAGAAGAACAGCTTATTTTTCAGAGTGGCAAATAAGGAAAAGAATAAAAGTACCTCAGAGTATCTGTCTCCCGCAGGGAACATTTTTATAGACAGCAGGCGGCTCCACCAGCCTCAGCCAACTTTCCATCCTGAGACGGCCGGAGCGTGCCACCAGTCGCTGCTCCTTCCCTGACCAGTTGTGCTGCAGTCACGAGCGGCAGGAGCCCTGGAAGCCAGGGTTCCCTGCCCCTGGAATGCACGCACCTGCCTTCTTCCTCTTTAGCCCTGACTGTTGTGGTGCCCCCAAGCCCAGCCCTCTAGGAGACTCTTGGTTCTACCCCAGATCTCGGGGTCCTCCTTGCTTGGTGGCAGGTGCTGGATCTGAGTGCAGTTGTGGGAAGGTCTTTTGTTATGGGGAACAGGGGAGCACAGTGCTTACTGTGCATTTTCAAGTGCAAGTGGTGAGGAAACTATGACTTTGGCCTTTGTTAAAGCAGCCCATACTATTAAAATGCACATAGAAATGTCTTAGGTCAGCTTTTGAAATCTAAGTGTCATGTGCTCAAGAGGCGTGGGCTCAGGATTTATATGATTGGTTCTAGAACCCAGAGCAAAGGTGATACATCCTGTACTCCATTGCCAGCCTTCTTCTGTGCCCTCAGACCACTAAGCAGTCCCTGAAGCTTTGTATCCCGCAGCTTTTGGCTACCTGGCCACCTGTCGAGCCCTTGCTGGGCTTTGTGTGTGGCCCCAGGCACTCTGGAGAAGAGGCAGGCCGAGCTGGTGTGGTTACCTGGAACCTCTGGAAAAGAGGAGTCCTAGAATGCGGTGTCAAGAGTGCTCTCGCCTTTCCTCTCCCCTCCTGTCTTCTCCCAGCTGCTGCAGGCCCTGGGTGGGAAGTGAAAGAGAGGCCTGAGTTTCAGGCTGGGGAAGAGCTTCCCCGATGTGAAAGTCCTGGTGCCCACAGGGAGGGCACTGCTGCTGTTCCCTGGAGCAGCACTGAGTGCCCCTGCTCCTGGCAGTATAGTATGGAGCTGTATTCTTTGAGTGCGTTAATCTGGGTTCCCTCTAAAGCATTGTGCTTCAGAGACTCTGCACATAGCTCAAGACTCGGGGTGTCACTTGGAGTTGAGGTTGTGGGGTAAGAGGAGCAAGACATGATAGCTTTTATATGTAGCGAATTATAAAATAGCAGAAGTCCCAGAGGCAGTTGTAATGGCTTATTGATGCCTCCTTACACCTGTAGGATTGGCCAAGACATGTGTTACCCCGATGCTAGCCGAAGCTCTGCAGCCAAGTCTGTGCTCATCCCTGAGGGGGTCTGCTTTAGGCTTCCCCTATGGGTCATCTCTAGTGGTCTCTAATTCACTGTGTCTGGCTTGTCCTACTTCTAGGTGTAGAGATGAGAATTAATGTTAGAGCTTGGGGATAACAGCACCAGTGCAGGCCTGAAGACTTGGACTCCATAAAGCTGCATGATCAAGCCCCAGAGGTGCACAGCGGACTTGTTTTATGGCCCCAGATCTCACGCGTGTTGCTATCTCTGGGGGTGTTAGTAACCTCTCAGGAAGCATGTTGAGCTCTGGAACAGAGGTGGTTGATGTTTGGTGTTGGGGGCAGGAGTAGAATGCATGGAAGACAGCCTGGAGCTGAGTGCCCTGATTCCCCTCATCCATGAAGTAGCAACGGGCCCGAGGTCAGGCAAGGAGACTGGAGCTCAGGTGTCCACTCCTCTCCACGCATGCCTGGTCTTTAGAGCCAGGGCTCAGTGCTCTTGCTTACTGAACATGTGCTTTTGGGAAGGTTGTATTTTTGTGGAAGCAACAGTCTTGTTCAAGAGGTAATTTACCCCAGAAGCCAAACATGTGGCATGCAAAGTCAGGCCGCTTCCTCTGAGAGGTTCTGGGAGGGCAGGGCTTCTGCAATCTCAGCACCATGTGCTGGACGTGAGACACTGCCCTAAGTTAGCCCATGGCCAGTGATGTGGTCCATGAGCGTGCTCCATTGAGGCCCTGCAGCTGCTGGCCCTGGGCCCCTTTTTGCCCACCTGGTGGCAGCTGTCTGGGAAGGAATGGTATAAGTGCTAGTGGGTGACTAGTAGCACTGTGACACCTGCACTATCCTTCCTGGCACCAGGCCCAGGCCTGATAACCGGGCTCCCTTTTAGTAACAGCTGCAGGTGAAAATCTTCCTGAACCTAATGATGCCCTCCCTTAAATGATTCTGAAGTAGTAGTTACATGTTTAGCTAACTGTTCTCTCTTTTATGGTTTTCAAGGCTTACAGCTGTTTACACACACTGAAGTGGCTGAGCAGGGTTTGACTTACCCTGTCATTGACAGTGACTGCTCTTTGAGTGCCCTCATTCGCTCCCCGTATTAAACCTGCCATTGCAGCAGCTTTGCTTGCCGAGAACCCGTGGGCACTCATCTGTACCAGTTCTCCGAGCAGTTGGGGGAGTGGTTTCCATTTACACTTGTGGAAGCTGAGGGCTGGGTTGCTGTGAGCTGCCACAGGGGCCGAGCTTCTGACTGGGGTCCTGTTCTCTCAATGCATCCACGCGCATTCCTTGGTAACCTTTGAAAGGCCTAGATGTGCTCCAGAGGGAGCTTGCCTTGTCTCCATGGTGGGGTGGGAAGGCGAGGGAGACCAGGGCTTGGGAGTCATAACCGCGAAACTTTTCCTTCTCCTGAGGCCGAGATTGTGCTGTGGAGTCCCTGCTGGGCTGGGAAAAGCACACTGATGAAACTGGGGGCCTCTGGGGAAGCATCACTTTAGGTCGCCTGTGTAGCCCCCTCTGTTCTGATATTTGCATTGCCCAGGTGAGTTAGTTGCCTGCCATTGTATTCAACTTTATAAACCTTTCCAGGTGAAGTCAGGGTGAGTAACCCTGCAGTCAGTCTTGAATTGGCAGCAAAAACACATTGCAGGTGGTGGCCGAGCCTGGCCGTGTGGAAGCCTGAGCAACCTGCTACAGGACCAGGGTTGGTGCTGCTCTATGAATGTATTACCTTTGTCACCCATGCTCCTTAAGTGTCTTCCTAGGGATTAATTGGAAATCAAATTTAAGTCTTAATGCCTCTTCACTTTCATCCCAGCAAGTATCCTTTTTATTAACTCCATTTTCCCTCTTTGGTGTCTGTTGAGTGTTGGTTGAGATGGTGGGACAGAGTGGCAGTCCTGTGTTATGACTGGCCCACCCCTAGGATGGGTGGGCAGGGAAGCGGCGGGCCCAGAGGCCTGTATTTCAGCCGAGCTCTGTAGGATGCTGAGGGTGAGCCCTGAGAAGCATCAGGGCCTCCCCACAAAATGGAGGAGCTGCAGTCAGAGCACAGTCCAACCCCAGGCACCCTGTTGCTTTCTTGACCCTGGCTGACTGTGATCCTGGCTGTGACTTTTTTTTTCTTCCTTTCTAAAACGGCTGCTTTGGCAGCTTTCACTTCTCATGCAGGCAAGTCCCAAGCTAATGTTTATCCTGAAAAGTATCTTAAAAATGCTGGTGTGCTGTGTGGAGTATTTGCAGAGAACTTTCCTAATCTTTGAAAGATGGTCTTTGTTACATTGATAAACTGAGGCACTGTTTACAACAGCCAGATTGTGTCTGAACTTGCAACCTTTAACTCAACAGGAGCTCCAGGACTTCCTCTTTGGTCAGTTTTTGTTAACAGGGGGAATTGTTATGGCTATTCAATCAAGGCTTCTTGGACCAAATGGACCTTGTTTATTGCAGGCAGGCGGCAATCCTGGTGTGTGCCGGGGTAGGGCCTAACCTGTGTGTTGCTTGAGTTATGACTACAGGATTTTGGGGTATGCAGACTTTTTTTTTTTTTTTTGGTACTGGGGATCAAACTCATGACCTTGCTCTTGCCAGGCATGCGCTTGTGCCACTGAGCTCTATCCCTGGCTCAGAAATGCAGACTTTTATACAGAGTCCCCAGCTTTATGAACTGTCACTTTAAAATGGGAGGGACCCTATTTTCCTGAGGGCCCTCTCTAAAGTGACATATACCTTGGAAAAAGGGCTTTGTGCTTAGGACAGGGATATTGATAATGAACTCATTAAAATAAAATTAAAATCTTTCTGGAGGATGTTAACTTTTCAGTGAACACGGCACTTCCGGCTCTCCGTTAGAACCTGTTTCTTGTACCTAGCAGCTGCCTTTGATTTTCTGAGTAGGTGGATAGGAGGCTAGAACATGCCCCCTGGGGCAGCAGGGTGGCAACAAGCCTTTAGTTCCTTATTCCTACTTTTTCGGGGTGCTGAGGGAGGGGTGTGAGTCACTGTCCGGGCTGATACAGGCAGAGAGCTGCTGAAAGTCCGAAGTGAGGCCACCCCCTTTTACCCAGAGGCAAAATGGGGGAGGCAAAGTGAAGGTTTTAAATCTGGATCTGCTGGCTGGACTGGCCTTGTTGAGGACAGGGAGGGACTGAGGTGGCTGCCCTGGAACCCGAAGCCCCACCCCCACCTTGCCTGGCAGTGAAATGTGCCAGGAACCACCATGCAACCTGGTGTAGTGTTACACAGCGGAGAAGCCCCTGCCTGAGCATTTGCAGCTGGCAGTCGGGGTGTGGCACGTGTTTATGCCTTGTGAGACCTTGGTAGGAGCTCTGGAACTTCCTCTTTGGTCAGCTGACACCTTCTTGCTTGCTTGCTTCTCCTCTCCTTCCGGGTCCCACTCTTTTTTTTTTTTTTTTTTTGGTGGTACCTGGATTCAGCACAAGACCTAGTGCTTGCCAGACAGGTGCTTATGCCACTGAGCTAAACCGCTGGCCTTGGGTCCCACTCTTGCTCTGCTGTGGTTGCACTCTGAACTGGTTGCCTGAGGCCTGGAGTCCATCTCACCCCCACCACACAGGTGTCTCTGACAGGTGTCGGTGGGCCTAGTTGTCTGGGGGTGTGCTGAGCTTCTTCAGGGGGAACCCACCTTCTGGAGAAGGTGACTCTGTGCCCAGATGTTGCCTGGTGTTGGGACCATCGGAGTACAAGCTGCACCACCCGGGATGGCTCCAGGCAGAGACCCAGGCATGTGGGAGGGCGGTGGGGAAGCCTCCTGACTTGTGGTAGAAATGAGGTGTTTAAAAGCAGTGACTTTTACAGGAACTATCATTTCTTTCTGTCTTTTTTTTTTTTTTTTTTTTTACGTCATTTTGAGACAGGGTCTCACTATGCAGTTCAGGCTGGCCTTGAGCTCACTTTGTAGCCCAGGCCGATCCTGTTGCCTCAGTCTCCTGAGTGCTGAGATTACAGGCCTGTGCCACCATGGCCAGCTTATCATTTATTTCTTGAAAAGATTGAACTTGAACTTTCTCTCTTGTGATCCTTACAGCACATGGCTCTGTCAGTCCTTGACTTCCAGGCCACACTCAGTTGGCCTCATGTGGAGTCCATACTGCGTGTTTCTGAATATAAGGGCCCCTGCCATGCCCAGAGCCGCTGTGCTTAGCTGTTCTCCTGGGCAAAGCCCTTGGGCTTTCAGTCACAAATTGCCTGGTGTCTAACAGCAAGGGTTTCATCCACAGAGCAGCGATCCAAGGGTGTTCTTTGAAATGGCTGGTGTCTGTAGCCCTGGGGTTGTAGTTATGGCCTGATCCTCATCTGACTCGAATTTACATGAAGCTTCCTGATGTGGTAGATTCTGGTGATGGTTGCTGGACTCGTGGAATGGCAGTGAAAATATTCTCTGCACACATGATGTGTTCAGCTTTGCAGAAGTTGGCGTGCAGACCTGTGGCTCATACTGAGCCATCCTGCTGAGACACCTGCACCTACCTGGGAGACGGGGCTGGGAATTCTGGGTATTTTTCTGGCTCCCAGGTTGTGATCTGATCTGCATTTTTTTTTTTTTTTTTTTTACTGGAGGATATATTGAAGATCTGAAAGAACTTGATTTAATTTTACATATGAGGACCTCAAAGGGCTTAGCTATATCTTGGCAGTCTTCACAGTGGTATTCTTTAATTATGCTGTCTTTGGTGGCTTGGTCTCATGTACCATGAGGAATTTTGATTTTCACTGGTTTACCATTAAGTTTTTCTGTGTGCAGTTAGGTGATTTGCAGCCTGCCTCTCTCTCTCTGGGATGATGGATGACAGAAGCTGAGTTTGTTTCTAGCTAGGATTTGTCCTAGATTGGAGTAACTAGTATTTCAGAAAAATATTCACTCATGCTAGAACTTCTGGCTGCATTTTCTTATTGAGCTAGATCAGTGCTGTAGCTTGGGTTTCCTGGGCCAGCCAAGATTTTAGGAGCTGCACAGTTTAAAGGCTTTCTGCTGTTTCCATGCTACTAACTAAAGTTTCATTCAGATTAGAGTGTCCTCAACTAGCAAATCAGTGCTGGAAATGTTCAGGAAGAAGCTGGGGGATGGGGCTAGGGGTGGGGCGGGGAGCCCTTACTGCCTTTTAATTAAAAAACAAAAACCCTCTTAACTCAGCTGATTGTAGCAATCAGGGAACTGCAAGGATCAGAGGTAAGGAAGCTAAATGGTGCAGTGTTTTCTGTAGGGGGCTGTTTGTCCTTGTCTCCATGTAATTTCCTTCCTTCCAGTGAGCTTTTGCTACTTGCTTTCTAAGTGCTGGAAGTGGTCTTATTCCCCTTGATATCTAGGAATAGTTTTAATAGAACTTGAAGGGGATTCAGTTTTTAAAAGTTTTTGTTTCAAATCCTAATTCTTTGCCTCTTAAAATGTTTTGCCTGCCTAGTTTTATTGTTGATTTTAGGAGACAGGATTTGTTATGTTGCCCAAACTGGCCTTGAACTTGTGGGCTCAAGTTACCCTTCTGCCTCAGCTTCCTGAATAACGGTGACTGCAGGCACCTGCCATTGTACCTAGCTTGCCCCTAAATTCTAGAAAGTATAGTAGCAAGCCTTGGATTTAGCCCCGTAGTAAAAATATTTGCTATCAGATAGACTCTTGGTGGAGTTTGCCTCTTTTCACTTAGACACCATTATGGTTGCTTCTTTGATCTGGTGGGGGGCTGTTGGCTGGTGGGACAGGCAGTGCTGGCAGAAAGGCTGTGTGATAAGGTTTTCTGGAACTTTCCCCAATGGGAGGTGACATAGGCCTCAGCAGAGGTGGAGCAGAGCCTGTGGCTAGAAAGCCTTGGAGGGACTTTGGGAGCCAGTTCAGATCTCGGGCAGAACTAGAGGCAAGGGTGTCACCTGGCAGGGTATTTTAAGGGGTTCCTTTATGTATAATATTACGAATGGACCCCAGGCTTAAGGGTAAAGATCTCGGGCCAATTAAGACCCTTCTGTGGTGGCCCAGGCAGATGCATGGAGGTGGTGGCATGATGGGGTTCTGGATTCCCTGGAAGGCAGAGCCCAGCAGGCTCCTGATCTTTGGCCCTGGCATGAGGTGGTGGACAGAGGTGAGCTAGTTCCATTTGAGATGTTGGCCTCATTGCACAGTGGTACCTTGGTTCACTAACTTAATTTTTTTCCACGATTCTGACCGCAAACTACATTGGACAAGAACTGGATCAAATTTCCTCGTAAGGTCAGCACTGAATCTAACCATTTGACTCAGTTCTCATCCAATTCAGTTTTCAAGCAGAGTTGTGGGAAGAATTAAGTTTATGAACCAAGGCACCACTGTATGTTGAGGCCTGACTTGATGGTATTGCAGCCTTCATCGTCACAAACCTAATGGCAGCCAGGAAGGCTGTGTTCCCCATCTTTCTATGTGTTTTGCAGACAAGGAAGACCCATGGACAATCTGCATTTAAAGATAGGCTTGTGATCCTTTCCGCCACCTCTTTGTGCATGTGCGTGTACATGCTTGTGCATGTACAAATGTGTGCCTGTGCCACACTGGGTGGCATAAGGAGTGTTGGTGAGCTGTGGGCTCTTTGGTGTGTGCACACACACACACACACACACACACACAAAGTAACTGAGTGTGACTCCACACCCATTTGGGGACAGGACAGAATCTGGTAGAGAAAAACTGAGCAGCTTCTGGCTCCTTCTGGAAGATGGTCAGGAAGGAAGTTAACCTGATGCTTTCTGTATTTTTTTCTAGGCCAGTCCTCTAGGTAGAGGCTGTTCCCCCTGGTGCTACTGCATGCTTCTTTCCTGAGAGATGGGGTTCTGTGTGTCTGGACCAGTCTGTCAGCACATGCCCTATCCCATAAGTCCGCAAGGATTCCTGGTGGCATCCCACAGCTCTGTTGGCAATTCTCCTGTTTTCCTTTACAGATGGCAAACAGCTTCCAGAAATAGGTGTGCCAGGCCACTTTGAGTTCATAGCTCTGATCAGCTTTATTCCAGACCCGTATCAGTCCCTGAGGGTTGACTGCTGCCCGGGGAATCCCTTTTTTTGTAGGAAGAACTGTAGGTGCCTGTCCAGTAAGGGCTTGATTCCTGTCTTAGTCACTTTCCTGTCATTGGAACACAAAATATCTAACACCCACAACTTAAAGGAGTAGAGGTTTATTTTGGTCCATGGTTTCAGTTCCTGTTGGCCTGGCTCCAAGCAGAAATGGCATGGTAGGAGAAAGCTGTTCAACTCATGGCAGTCAGGAAGAGAGTGGAGGAGCTGGGGACAAGAGTATATATACCCTTTAGGTCTAGTACCCTGCCCGTAGCACATTCAGCTATGAACTCATGTTAGCGACACCACTGATAGCGACACCATGATGCAATCACTTTTCAAACACATGAAACTTTGCTGAGACAATTTAGATCTAAACCTAAACAGTTTTCAGTGAGTTTCCTTGCCCTACTTTGTAGAGTGAGCCCACACATTAGAAAGGTCTGTGTCAACAACTAGCAGGACAGTTTCCACCAGGTCTTTCGTGGTGGCTTTCCTGGACTCTACAGTCCGTCCAGGACATTTTCATCTTCTTGTTTTCAGATGCACTGAGCCTATTTGGCAGGTCTCATTCTCTGCTAGCTGGTGGGGTCACTATTGTGCAGTGGATGTGGGAGACCCAAGGATGGTCTGCTAGCTGCTGGCCAGCATGGGCTCTCCTATTGTCATAGGGAACCAGGAAGCCCCATGGGCTGGGGAAGGACCCTTTGGGTTCTACAGTTCACTACTGAAGAATAGGCCCCACAAAGGTAAATGGACTCACCCAAGGTCTGCCATTTGGTTTGTGGCAGGCCTGCTGGTCTGTTTTGGTGCAGACCATGGAGACTAGGCAGGGTATCAGGGGTCTGGTGACATACTCAGGCAGCTGACCACATGTTGCTGGGTAGACCTGACTGTTCTGTCCTACAGGACCCTACGCTCTTGTTGCCTCACCAAAGCACACTGCTGGTCCTTTCAGATGGCACGTAGGTATGCAATTGGTGTATGCTACTGTGATTTGTGTGGAGAGTGCAGTGGCTTTTTCAGGAATTAATTGATGCTGCTGTTTATGTGTTTCTTGAAATTTACTTCCATTGCAGTCTGCTAGTTTCTGAGCATAAAATAAAGTAGTCTTCACTTATTTGTTGCTGACATGCTAGTCTGTGCTTTCTGTCCAAAAGAGAAGTGGACCTTCTTGGAGCTGTGTGATTATCTTGCTCTTTTCACTGGCAGGCAGAGTTTTCTCAAAACTGGCTTTCTTATTTTAATGGAGTAATTAAGGTTACCCTGACCTCTGAGTTCAGTGCTTGTGAATCGATGTCTTCTAAGAGTCATGTGGCTTAGGTTGCCATATCCGACACCCAGAGATGCAGCATGGGCCCCAGGGTCTTGGGAACAGGGCCAAGCCCCTCAGGTGTGTGTGGGGGATTGATAGCCACCTATCCTGCAGGGAGCCTGCAGCTCTGTTTCCTGGCCAGGGTGATTTAGCCTAGCCCAGGAGGCAGGTCAGGCCTGAGGGGAGGTCTTTATGGAGCTAGGAGGAGACTCCCTAGGGCACTTCCAGTATGAGAAGGACCAGTCCCCAGGGGCCAGCCCAAACTGGCACTTGTGGTCGGCAGAAAAGTTATGCTAAAGGAGGGCACATTTCCGGTTACTTCTCCGCAGTCCCCATTGTACTGTCATGTGTTCATCCAGGTTGACCACGTCACAAGCCCATCATAGGGACAGGTATGGAGGATACTCTAGAACTGGAACTGTAGAGATTCCCAGACCACCTGTGTTTCTTAGGGGACTGTTCACCAGTCCCCTGAGAATGTGACACGTGGGCTGGGAATCTCTGTATCCCGACATGTTACAGCAGTTTGGCCCATGTATATGTACTTTTTGGGAGAGGAGTCCATAACTTTCATTTCTTATCAGCAGGGCTCGTAAGCTAAATGTAAAGGGTTCGAGCATCATTGCCCAAGATGCCTGATAGCAAGGACCCCGGCCTCCATACAGACTCAGAGCTGCCGTGGCCAGCCCTGGGTCTTTGCTGTCAGCCCAAGGCTCATTGTCTGTCTCTCTCTGTCACTTTTCCAGGTGGTGCCTAAAGAGTCCCTCTGTGGCTGTTTTTCCAGCTGCCCCCCCAGAATCCCCCATCATAATACTGGTGGGTCAGGTGGGTGCACGCAGGAATACTTGTGTCCTGCAGGATGTAGAGGTAACGGTGCTATCCTTGGCAAAAGTTCAAAAACACTGTTAGGTTTTTTTACAGCTTCCTTGTCTTCTCCCAGCTTTCTTGCTTGTGCCATCTTTGTCCACCCAGGATGAACCACCCCCCACCCAGGCAAATGACATTTCTCCAGTGGTCAGGTGTCCATTGCATAAACACTGCCAGAAAGATGGGGCAGGGCAGGCCTGGAGAGGGTCCTTCATGACAGGGACAGCTCCGGGAGCATATGGGTTCTATCAGTGGGCAGGCAGCTCATAGCAGGTCATGAGGGGCCCCCACTGACCCTGGCTGGATGTCTTTCCTCTTTTGCAGATCTTCCAGTCACTCGATGGGGATTCACAGGGGACCACCTGTGTTTGTCACCTTCCCACCTCTCTGTCCAAAGCGAAGTGACTATAACACCTCTTCAGTAATGATGATGAAACTGGTATTGACTGAGTGGCGGTTATGGTGAACTAGCCAACCATATGTTTATGGTCCAGCCAGAAACCCTTTGTTTGCCACGTGTCTCTTGCAATTGGGAGAAGCCGAACATCTGTACAAAGAAGAATACAAGTGTTGCCTGCCTGAGGAATGCACCTGGAGCAGAACAAGATGTCTTAATTTATCTTAAAGAGATCTGGTAGTATTATTTATATAGCTAGAAAATATATATATGCATTTTTGTTGTTGTTGTCTTGTTTTTGTTTTTTGTTTTGGTGGTGTTGAAAATGGCTCCACACAATGCCGACTCGGGATCTATGCAAGTGCAAGAGTTACCTGTGCCCCTGCCGGACCCACAGAAATCTGGAGACCTGGAAACCAAGAGCCGTGATGAGACCGTCAGTGAGGGGTCCGTAGACCGGATCCCCAGGCACCTCTGGGTGATGCACGGGGCGGTGATGTTTGGCAGGGAGTTCTGTTACGCCATGGAAACGGCATTGGTCATGCCTGTGCTGTTGCAGATTGGTAAGTGCTACACAGGCCACCATGTCTAGCATGGTACTGACCATGCTGCAGGTTAGTCCTGAGTGTCCTCAGAAGCCTTTGCATACTTGGGGTCCTAGTCCTGTCCTTTTACCTGCTCTGACAGTTTCCTTGTCCTCCGTTAAGATCAGCCAGGGAGTGTGTGGCCTTCTGGTGTTGATATCTAGTCACAGGTTTTGGTGAGAGTGGTGGTTGGGCATGTGGACATTCTGGACATCCATGGCTGTGTGGGGACCCATTGGCACAATGGAGCCCAGCCTTGTGACAGTGCTGGTGATCTTTGTGACCTCCACTGGGGAGTGGCTGCGGGGCCAGAAGTTTTGTCAGAAGATTTAGCCTTCCCTGTGGTCCAGGAAGTTTTCAAATCTGTAACTTTGCAACTCCTTAGCCCTATAAGACTTCTAGGTAAAGGGGCTAAGCAATTTTTAAGAGCTTCTCTTTTATTCTAGAATTCCATATAGACAAGGTAAAATATTTTAAGAATTGACTTTGGTTGTGTAGAAATGTTTCTTGCTATGCATGTAACTGTCAGCAAGAGCTGACCCAGCCCCATCACATGTGAACAGTGAAGTGCATGGTTCTGAAGTCTAGGGCATTGGCCCCAGCTGGTGTCAGGTCCTGTCTCCGATCTTTGGCTCCTGCCCTGTCCAGGTCTGTCAGCGGATGGGTTGGCTCAAGATGCTTCCAATGCCGTGTTTCGGCCTGCTCTCCTCTATAGAATCCTGTGCATTTCCTTTACTTCCCCCCAAAGCCCTTGATCTAAGAAGTACTCATCAGGTAGCCTGTGGTCATTAGCATGGACAAGGCCGAGGTCCCTGCAGGGCTGGTGTGCCGGGGTGTGTGGAGCATGATCACACGCAGGCCGCTCTTTGTTCTTTCTTGTCATAGGGTTTCTTTTCTTGTGCCCCAGCCTGGTAGAGGAGACAGAGACAATTGACTAGATCCACGGGTGCTACTTTAAAAGTAACAGGAGGGAAAGAAACAAAGAGCCCCCGTGGAAGATGGAGACACCAGCTTCTCCCAGGAGGGGGACAAGGCAGCATGGTTGGAGGGAGGACCTCAGTGTGTCCACGGGCCGAAAGGTTGCCTTTGTAGCCAGCCCCTGCAAGGAGAGGCTGGGTTGTGGTCAAGGTCACCTAATATTTATTTTGTCTCTTTGATGTATAAGGACTTGTACCTAGTCAGGCTCAAACCATTGAATAACGAAGATAAGGTGGCTAGAATCAGGCTCGCCCTTCATTCTGGACCCCACCTCTTGTGGTTATGGGGACAGATAGAAAATCTAGGACCTCTGGTGACTGTTGAGCGAGTTGCCCCAGTAAATAGATCTGAGCCCCACATTTTCTTTGTCGTGGGCCATGTGACTTTGAAACTGACAGGCACAACTCCTTGGACTTTTCACATTTTGTGGATTATGAGCCTCAGTCCCGTACAACTTTCAGCATACTTCACTGTTGACTTTGAATACGGTAGGTCCCCAAGTTAGGAACATTCGAGTTGTGAGCTTTCACAGGCGTATTCTATGAGACGCCATGTCAGATTACAAACGAATCCTACTTAGGAATGACTG
This sequence comes from Hydrochoerus hydrochaeris, assembly GCA_004027455.1. NCBI lineage: Eukaryota > Metazoa > Chordata > Mammalia > Rodentia > Hydrochaeridae > Hydrochoerus > Hydrochoerus hydrochaeris. Next base: position 32,279 of record PVLA01011973.1, on the reverse strand, counting down.
TTCCCCTGGAATGGAACTCACTCATAAGTTGGGGAGTTACTGTATTTATTACATGATACTTGTATGGTCTCAGGTACCTGAAGCTAGTGAGTATGTGTTTTACTATGTAATTGAGAAAGTATATTGAAAGTATCTTTCCTGAGTTCTAGATAAGTCTGTTCCATATCAAACTCCAGAAATGATGACTGAAATAGAGTTCCATGGCAATCTGACCTAAAGGGACAACTATCCTGTGTGAGCCCAAATACTACGTAGCTCTCATAAACCTGCATACCCAGTCTGCGTGTGACAGGACCTGCAGCTAAGGCTGATAGCAGGGACTGAACAAGCTGATAGCAGGCCTTTCCCAGTGAGCTACAATCCCTAGCCCTTCTCTGACTTTTTTGAGACAAGGACTTGCTAGTGGCTGAGTTGCCTGTGCTAGGCTGAAACTTGCAGTCCTCTTGCCTCAGCCTCCCAGATTGCTGAAATGACAGATATGCTCCCGAAGTCCTGGGTATACATTTGTGTTTTAAATAATTGGGTGAAAGCAGGTCTGCACTTTTTTCTCTTTCAAAAAATTGATTGCCCATGGAAAACTTTCCCATTTAAAAATCAAAAACAGGAAACACCAAGAAGTGGTTTAGCTCACACTCTGCCACTATGAAAGACAGTGGGAGAGTTGTGCTCTGTTCAAGAGTAGTCAGCTGAAAGTATGCAGAACATGGTGCACCTCTGACCCTTCTCTGAAGGTAGTAAACCTGTGACCGGTGTGCTATTCCCTGGCGATAAATTGTCTCCTCTTCTTTTTGTCAGTGATAACACTGCTTGATGAGCCTGGTTGGGGGCTGTGTTCATCACTGCCCCCCCCAAAGGGACTCTTGTAAACAGAAGCTGTTGGGGTGTCCATGTCAAGGAAGACCCTCCTGCTCATTGCCCGTGATCTTGGGGCTGTTGGGCACCAGGAACTGGTGACATCTGTGTGGCAGGCTGCTTCCCTAGGCCTGGGCCATAGGAGAAGTGGGTGTGACCTTGGGAGCAGGGTCAGGCCCTAGCAGGACTGACTCCCTTTCTGGGTCCTGCGTGCCTGGGGTCTGGCTGGCTGTGAAGGGACAAGACGGTTCCACCAGAGGGCAACCTGTACATGTAGGGAGGGCGTGGTCAGCACTGTCAAGTGAGTAGGCTGGGTGTGGCACCTCCGAGCAGCCTTGCCTTTGGTTTCCAAGTCTTCACTCACAGGGGAAATGTTTAAGTTTTTCTTTCTTTTCTTTCTCCTTTTTTCCCCCCTTCCTTTTTCCTCTTCTCCTCCTCCTTCCCTCCCTTCTTTTTTCCCTTTCTCTTCTCTTCTTTCTCTTTGCAGCCCTCTACCCTCATACTGGGGGTTAAACCCAAGGCCTGTTTTTGGAGATAGGATCTCACCGAGGCTGGCCTTGAACTTGGGTTCTTCCTACTTTGGTTGATCTGTTTTCTTAAATTGAGAATATTTTCCCCCAGTTCAGGGTTCAGAAGTTACGCTCAGGTGCACAGCAAGGTCTCTTCCTGTCCCCTCAGTGACTTGGCTCCCATCCTGTTTCTCCTGACTCCTACGTGGAGCAGAAGCCAGGCAGTTACCTTTGTGCCTCATCACTGTCCCCGAGAGTAACTCTTGTAAAGCATCCCTGTCATAGCATGGACTGTTTCCATGCCAGAGCTCAAAGTTTGCTCTTTTAACTTCAGGAGCTGCCTGTTGGTGTGCACCTGGCAGTTGGCCTCAGTGACCATGTCCTGGAGTGTCCCTGACTGGCCATGCTGCTGGGTGTCCTCCTTGTCTTAGTTATTCTCTCATCACAGGAACAAAGTATCTGACACTCACAAACTGAAGGAGGAAATGCTTATCTTAGCTCATAGTTCACCAGAGATGGGCTGGCTTCAAGGCTGGGCAGCATGACTGATGGGCATGACAGAGGAAAAAGTTCCTATCAGTGGACAAATTCAGTAAATGTATTCATGATCCGGTGGTCATGGGACAGACCCATGATCCAGTCAACTCCCAAAAGCGCTACCTGTGAGCACATGATACTTTAGGGGGATATCTAGATATAAGCCATAACATTCCTTCAGTCAGTACCACTGCTTCCTTACCTATTTGAGGGGTCACTGTGGCTGGGGACTAAATTTCCACACCATTTATTGAATGGTTCATCTTTTAGAAGAGACTTTTAAAAACAAATGTGTTCTTAGGTCCTAGGCACTAGGATTGAAGTCAGGGCAATCAGAGTAGCACCAAAAATCCTGTTTTTATTTTGTTTTTGTTGGTGCCATAGTGGTTTTTGATGATGGGACCTACAGCCCTGCTCTGGAGAACAGAGGAGGTGAGCGTGACCCTGGGCATCCATGGAGAGGTCTGGAAAGCAGAGGCAGGACCCTGAGAAGTTTCCCAGTACACATAGCCTCCCACCACAGCTGGTGGGGGTGCCCTACCACTTACACATCACTGCAGCTGTGGAGCAGGTGACAAATCTGGTAGTTTCAGAGCTGGGACAGAATTAGAATGCACGGCGACTTGTAACAGGAAGACCTGGAAGCAGAGGGATCGGGAGTCCTCCAGGTAGCCTCTGTGGGAAAGCCAGCAACTCTGAGTCAGCTTGCCTCGGTGAGCATCCTCCTGTGGTGGTTCCCACGTACATAAGTCTTTTTCCCTTGAGGAGAATCCAGCTTCTCCCTCTTATGTGCTGTTCCCTTCTCGGCTCAGGAAGTACACTCAGGGGAAAAGGAGTGTCAGATGACAGAGAAAGGACAGTTTTTGTTGCTGGCTCGAGGTTCAACTCATGAATGAGAGCTAAGTGTGAGGGAACTTGCCTGTTCCTTCCTTGCCAAAAACCAAGCATAGCAGCATCTAGGAATTACTAGGCAGTGGCTGTAGACCTACTTATGGGAAAGTCAGGCTAATTCTCTACTGTGTGCAGAAGGCAGGGATCATGACCAGGGCTTATGTCTACTTTGTGAATGTCCACTGAGTTAGAAACACCAGACTTTTCCACACTGCATGGCAGTGTTTTGTGATTAGAGTTCCTAGGGTGTGGTCTGCTGTAACTGGAAGCTTGCCTTTGCTCCTGTGGGAATAACTTGCCCTTTAAAAGCCACTTACAGCAAGCACTAGAAGTGGAAAATGCCCTCCGTGTGTGGTTCACATCCCATTCCTGGACGTGGAAGCCTGATGGCAGCAGTCTCGCATGAGTCACCTGCAGGATCTGGGCCTAATCCCAGCCCTCCTAGAAACTCAGCACAGTCTCCAGAGCCGGCCACCTATTAGCTTCATATCTAAATCCACAAACATGGCATGTCTTTTGATAAGAATTGAGAAACATACCTTCATATCCTGTGTGAGATTGTATCTCATTGTAGTGTGTGCACATGGGTAGGTGCACATGTACAATAGATACACAAGTTGTTCTCAAGATTTTTGAGCACTTGGGTGATATTTTAAATGAGCCCAGTGACTAGATTTTGTATTGTTTTCATGGCTCCTTTAGCTTCTGAATCTGTGTTATTCTCATAGTTCAGTCTTACAGTTCAGGTGGTTATGACACCTTTGTAGGAGTCCCCTCCGTGGCTTTTGGGAAAGTGTCTGGTCTTGTCTGAGGCCCTCGTTGACCCAAGGTACTCAAGCAGACAGTGAATCCCTGGCCTGCTTTCTGTTTTGGAAAGGCCCAGGCTGGAGCTCAGTGCAGTGGTGGGATGTGTGCTTAGTATGCACAAGACCAGGAGTTCAGTCACCAGCACGTGTGTGCACATGATTTTTTTTTTGTGTGTGTGTGCGCTTCTGTAGTCCCAGCTATTGCAGAGATTGAGGGGGGGAGGGTCACTTGAGCCCAAGAGTTCCAGGCTAGCCTGTCTCCAAAAAAAAAAAAAAAAACCCAAACCAGACTTCAGGTCTCGCTTCCCTTTCTTGGTGGGAATGGCTCCTGAGACAATCTCTGCTCCACTTTACTTTTGTACGGGGTGCCACTTTGTCACAGCAGGCATGTGCTGTGCCTTGGCATCCAGGGTCAGGTGATGGAGACATACTTTGCAAGGCTCTCACTTGGCGGTCCCTCAGGTGAGCTGGTATAGGGGCTGCAGAGGCCAGAAAGCTTACCAGGAGGGCACCTATGGTGGCTTTCCCAGAAAGGGCAGCCTGCTCTGCAACCCAGGGAACTAGGACCTAGACACGAGCCTCTGAATGTGCTCTATGTCTAGTATGCGGAGGGTGACACCCAGGGATGTCTTGCTGTTAGGTGAGGGGGCCCTTCCTGCATATAAGGCTGTAGGTCTTCAGGATCACAGGTGCCAAGGAGGTCAGTGGCCGTAGTTGAATGGACCTTGAAGACATGCTGCTCAGTGAAATAAACCTGTTAGTGAAGGATGACTGCTATGTGATTTTACCATATGAGCTGCCCGGAGGAGTCCAGGCCATAGATAGCAAGTAGAAGAGTGGATACCAGGGCTTGGGGCGGTGGGGGAAATTCGTGTCTAATAAGGCGTAGCTTCAGTTTGGAGAGATGAAAATGTTCTGGAGTTGGATGGTGGTAGTGATGGTTGTATAGCAACAGAATGAACTGAATGCTGCAGAACTTTACACTTAACATTTAAAATCATAAATTGCTTAGATATCTTGTCACAATAAAAATGAGGAAAAAATTGGATGGCCCTATAGAACTCCACCTAAAAATTGGATTTCCTGCTAGAGACCAGGAAAGCCTGAAGGGAAACCACTGCAGACCCTCACTGTCTTGTGAAGGGACCAAGAGGATGAGAAGATGTGAGTGTCCACTGGCTTCTTATGTGAAAATCCACTACCAGTAGGCTTCACCACAATCCATATGTGGCTAAAACCCATCAGGAAGACACCTGTGTATGCATGGGAGTGTGGGGTTGGAGGTGGTGGATTTCCTGGCTCTACTCACAGTGGTCACAAAGCTCATAGTGCAAGGACCCTGTGTTTGAGCTGGGATGTCTGGATTTCTTGGCCTGTAGAATGCTGTGTTCTACAAACAGTGAAATGTTCACGTCAGCAGCTTTTCTCAAGGAGCTAGGCATGCCTGTTAATCGTGTATAAACTTTTACTGCACACCTGCCTGCTAATGCCAGGTGCTGGAGATGAGGGCAGCTGCATGCCTGTGGCACCTGAGCTGTTACCTTTACAGAGCTTTTATAGTTCAGATAGTAAGGCCTGGAGAGAGGCTGTCCCCTCAGGTAGTTCTGAGGGACTCTTGTGTGCTGGGCAGTCTGCCAAGTCTGGAATCAAAGTGGTGGTGGCTTTTGCCCCAAAGGCCCCCAGATCCTGAGAGAGGTCAGGAAGCCTTTCCCTGCTCACTCATACAGGGGAACATGGAGTACATAGGGACAGGTGGGGGTGAGGGACCCAGCTCAGTGCAGAGGAGGATGTGTTGCCTCTGATTTGCAGAGCTAGAGTGAGTGTGAGCACTTTGGGCTGTGGCACAGCAGGAAGGGTAGAGAGGAAGGTATGGTGCATTATAACAATGGTGACTGTCTAGCAGGGGGAGGACACAGCGGCCTTGCACAGAACAGGAAGCACTTTGCAAAGACCTGGGCAGCTGTATGCTTGTGAATGCTGGTAGATCTCCAGTGGTTTTCAGTGAGCTGCTCTATGTTTGGTAATTTCTCAACTCACTAGGTCATAATAAATAACAAAATACAAGGGAGTGGGTCAAGGGATTGGAAATGATCAAGGTATGTATCACTTCCCCAAAGTGAGTGTAACTACTGTTTCATGAACATACACACTAATAAAAAAACAAAAAAAAAATGTATATATATAGTGGCAGAACATGAACTGTAGATGTGCTGGATTAGACAGAAGAGTTTTAAGAGTATTCCTACAGAAAATTATTAACTCTATAGCAAAAACAGAAGTTATATTTTAACAAACCACCACCAGTTTATGTTGAAAGGATGGGGCAAGGTGGGAGCCACCAGGAGACCCAGTGGTGGCCCCTTTCTATCTGTGACCTGGGCCTAAGCCCCAGTGAGGCTCTCAGAAAGGTGAGCAGGGCTGGGACTGGCTCTCCGGGGAATGGTCCTCAGTGGGGGTTGCTCTGTAAATTCAAAGTTCTTCCCTTAAACTTCTTATTCAAAATTCTTCCCTTAAACTTCTAACTTAATAACGTTACAATCATGGAGAGAAGTGTTTTCCTATGACACACAAATGCCATTTCTATTCTTAAATGCAATCAGTACAGAATGTGTCCACCAGAACAATAGTTTCCAGATGATGGTAATTTTGTCAGTAAATAATTAGCTACTGAACTGGGGCTATAGCTCAGGGAAAGCAGCTTTCCTGGTACACACGAGGCTCTAGGCTTTATCTCTAGCAGCACCAAAAAATTATATAGCCAAGAATTTTACACAAAATATGATCCACATGTAAACTAGGTTTGTCTTTGGTATAGCATAGGTCATTTGCTCACCTTTTTAAAAAAAATTTTATTTTTTTGCAGTTTTGTGGATCAAACCCAGGGTCTCCCACTTGCTAGGCAGCATGATACCCCTGAACTGCATCTAGATTAACGTGTATGCAGCAGAGACCACCAGGCTTGTGTAGAAGCAGAATGGTGCAGAACTTACTGTGCCTGAGTTCAGGCAAAGAGCATGAACAAAGAGCAGTGTGTCCCTGTTACAAGGGTGGAGAGAAGGCAGGGGATGCCAGACTGGAAGATTCCGGAAGATTCCAGTGAACATCTGTGGGTAAAGTTTTCTGGTAGTCTTGCATCTCACGGGGCTCAGTCCTTTGAAGGGTCCCATTGTAAATGGTGGGTGTCTCCAGATGTCTCCAGAACTTGCAAACTTCCTTGTCCTATCTTACCTCCTTTCCTGTGTTTATGGATGAGAACCTCCGATACTGAGCTGAGTTTCCCTGCAGGAGTAATGCTTCGCTGGCAAGCAGGCTGGGGTCTCGGAGAGTCAGACCAGGTTAGAGACTGACATACACCTTGTCTCCTTTTTTAAGGGATGAGTGGATATGCAGGTGTCTTATGCATTGTAAACTACTTTGGAAACATCACAGCAAATCAATTGAAAGAAACTTTGATATAATGTTGTATTGGGTGTAATTTTCAGACCTGCTTGATATCTGTTTATCTCCAAGTAGTCCTGTCACTGAATGGAAAATTGGGGAAACTGAGGTTGGCTGGGAGGGACAAGATGCAGCCTGGGTGATTTTCTCCAGATGCTTGCTCATGGTGCTGCATGTATAGAAGAGGACTTTGATGGTGCAGCTGAGGCTGCAGGCTCTGAGCAGGGAACATAGGGGTGCTGGCTGCATGAGAGGTTCTCACGGTTTGTGCATTTCAGTCAAGCTACTTCTTAGTTGACATGCACTCAGATGCATTTTTTGCTGTCATTTGATAACATGACTAGTGAGAATTACGTCCTGTCGGGGGTGGAGGTGTGGTTTGAGGCAGAGCCTCCTTGCTCTTCTGCCTATTGGAGTCCTTATTTCCCTATTCTCTGTCAAGCCAGTGCTGCCCTGGCCACTGGTAGCCTAGGGCCTTCCTTGTGTACCTGTCAGCCTCATCAGCACTCCCACTGGAGTCATCTTGGGGTCACAAGAGGCCGCTGCTGTCCCCTTTCCTCTAGGACAGGTCTTCTGCACCTGTGTCTTTGCTAGTGTGTGTGTCAAGCACAGTCGGGGTTGAAAGTGTCCCACTGCAGCTTAAGCCCGTGATGCATGAACAAAGTCTTACGCATGTCCCATGCTTGCATCTCAGCTCTTCTTCCTAAGTGCTATGTGAGTAGAATTGGTTCACATTGATTGATTTTGGCAGTGCAGCTGGGAGTCAAGGTGTTTCATAGTATGGGGACCTTGAACAGGCCCAGCCACAGTCAGTCACTTGCATCTCCGAGCCAGGGCTTTGCTAGAGAAGAGGCAATAGCAACAAGCTTGGTACTGAGGGGTCTTTTGCCCAATGTGGTTTTTCTTTGCTTTGTTTTTGTTTTAAAGTACTGAGGATTGACCCAGGGCATTTGTACTGAACTACATCTCCAGCATTTTTTAAAATTTTAAAAACAAGTTCTTGTTAAGAAGTTGCCCAGGCTGGGCTGGAACTTGTGATCTTCCTGTTTCAGCCTTGTAGAGTGCTAAGATTATGGGCGTGTACCACCATGCCCTACTCCAAGATGCATTTTAAGAGCCTCTTAGCAAGAAGCCACCAAGGCACCAGGTATATCCCATCTTCAAGGAGGGCAGAGCAGCAGGGCCATAGTCACTGGAGGACAGCTACGCCAAGGCAAGGGGCAGAAGCCCAAGTGAGGTGCTTGGGGAGGTCACCTCTTCATCTTGTACCTGGACCTGGCTTGCTGGCAAGAGAAGGGGCCCACCAAGGCTGGGGATTTGGCTGGGTGCTGAAGACCGTTGCCTTTGTGTTAGGTTCTCAGAAAGATCATCGTAAATAGCCTGGAGGCTGCTGAGGGCCCGGTGCAGAGGAGGATGTCCTTAAGCAAGCCATCTGCCAAGGACTTGGGGTCAGCAGAGGTGATGACTGGTATGCCTTGCTCTAGGCCTGCTAGAAATGATGAGACTCCCTTGGAATTGGAGGGATACCACAAGTAATACCCAGAGGGTGGAGGTCACAGAGCACAGGCTGTGGACAGGGAAAAGACCCCAGGTCCATTTCCACTCTGGGTTTCTCAGCCCTTCCTAGACCTCACAGGAAGAAGTGGCCTTCTTAGTGAGAGGAAATGGGGATTTGGACAGGAAAAGTGACCTGCTCAGGGTCCTCAGCCAGTTACTGATGAGTCAGAACTTGAGCCCTCTCTCTGTTTCCCAACCAGGCTGGGCCTCCAGGTGACTGTGAGATGGATGTTAGGCCTTAACTGACAGAACAGTGAATAGTCCTGGTTCCTACAGACTGGACATGCAGCCTGCAGTGGGGCTGGTTGTACGCTAGTGGTTGTACCAGCAGCAAGCTGTTGTGGTGACTCAGCTCTTTGAGTCCTCAGAGACATTTATAAGTCTGTGCAGAGAAGAAGCTGATGTTCTCAGAGCTGGCAAGTGGTGAAGCTGGGGTCAGACTTGGAATTCAGACCCCAGAGCCTCACCTCAGCCACAGCACCAAGTGTGGCCTCCCAAGGCCAGCCTGTCACTCCTGCAGATTCACAGCCCCGCCCAGCTGAGACCCTGCTGCCACCAGCTCAAGAGAGAGGCCCTCTCTTTGGGGTAGGCATCACAAAGGCAGATGTGGGAGGAGGATTTGTGACCACTCAAGGTCTTAATGGTCATCTGTAACAGAAGCCTGAGTACAAATGTAACCTTCCTAATTCCTAGTCACTTGATAAGGACCATATGACCACTCAACAGTTTACCCGAACTTGAGTTTGTTTACTAACTCCTTGGGCCAGTGTCGTTTCAACCAGTTGATTCTTGTATTGAACAGATTTGATAATATCGTCATTTTTATATTTCGTATTTTATTATCTGATAAAAATTAAAGAAAATAATAGTATGCAACTTTTGGCTATCCTGTATTTAAAGAATTGGACTGCCAAGTGGTTAATAGTGCTCCCAGGCCATATCAAAATCTACCTGCGGTCTGGGGTGTAGCTCAGTGGTATAGTGCTTCCCTAGCACATGTGAGGCACTGGGTTTGGTTCCTGGCATTGGTTCTACCCACCCCTGCTGCTTTAGGCAGGAGGCAGGGTGTACTCTGTAAATCCTGAAACGCAGAGCTGTCTGCAGGCCACTTCTGCACCAGCTTGTGAGTTTACTGTTAGCTTTGTAGTAATTTCATGGGCTGGTTGGCAAACACTTCTGTTTTTTAAAAATTACATTCCAAAGGGCTGGGGATTTAGCTCAGCAGCATAAGCGCCTGCCTTACAAGCACGCGGTCATGAGTTCGATCTCTGGTACCAATAAAAATTAAATTCCATACTTAAGAGTTGAATCACATTACCCGTGAAGGTGGGAAGTCCTACCACTTGCTAGTGATGTGGGGACACTGTTCGTGTATACACTGCTGAGAATGGTCCCCTGTCCTTGCTGCAGGGTGGAAGTTCAGGTCTCCAGGATGCCAGCAGGTACCCATCCGATTGATGTCCCTTGGGCAGCTTGAACTAAACCATGAGGGAGGTGTCGGCACTGTGGGATAGCAGGTGCCGCAAAGGGGACCCCTGGCCCAAGCTGGCTGTCCGCGTTACTCCACGCTGAGCGCAGGCATTGGTGAGCATAAAAGACAACGTTTGGGGTCTTCACAAAGAGTCGCTGCTCTCTGCTGTTCTCCATCTAGGATGTTTTTCACCACTTGTCATTATTGGAACCAAAGCTACACACACACACACACACACACACACACACACATACACGTATGGAGTATATAAGGCTGGTGGCCCCTGATGCTCAAGGCCTTTCCCTGTCTGGCTGCCCCTGCACTGTTCCTCAGGCTCCTCTGCACAAATTCCCTCCACCAGCCAGGGTGCCCTGCATACCTCATCTTGCCCCCTCCACCCATCCCAGGTCCCTCCCTAAGTGCTTTCTCTCTGAGTGACCCTTAGGCCTGGACATGTGAAAGATTATCCTTCAGGAAGGCATGAATGTATGTCTAGGAATTGGAGGCAGCAAGCTGAAAAAACTTGGCTTATTAAAAATAAGAATTACACTTGGATCTGTTCCCTTTAGCTTCTGAGGGTTCTTGGGAGCATAGTGCACCCCAACCTGAGTCGTGGTCTTAGAGTAGAGGACTAAGGCAGGCTTGTACCCTGCACATGGCCATGGACCTGCAAACAGTGCTGCAGGGTGGTGGTGTTCAGCACAGAGCTGGCACCCAATGCTCCAAACCCTAGCAGGCCCAGGCCAAGGCTCTGAGTGGCCCTGTTCTACCGTCAGCCCCCTCTATGGCAAGTGGCTTAGGTAAGGACCACCCACAGGCCACCAGTGTTGGCTCCAGCTACCTACAAATGTCCCCAACATTCTGCTTCCGTACTCTCTGCCACCTGTCTGGCCCCTTCCCCACCAGCTACTGCTGTCCTCCCATCAGCAGCCACTCCCACTGGTGTCTGTTGCAGGGCTCCCTCTGTCCCTGTCCCTGTTCAGGCTCCTTACCTTCAGCTCCCCTGTGCTAAGTTACAACAGGCTTGCTGGATGGGTGACTCATAGTGTGGGGTTATTTGTAGGCAAAGGCCTGTGCGCCCAACAGTGTGTCACTTGGTCCTCAGCGCTGCTGGTATTTGCACTGCACAGATGAGAATGCAGAAGCTGGCTAAGGCAGTGGAACCCCTCACAGCATATCACCCCTGCTATTTCCATCACAATGTTGTTCCCCTGGCCAGGAAGAGCCTCTTGAGCTGGCCTTCTTGTCCTGGTCCTCTGTGTGGAACAGGCTTGGTTCCCATTCCTTGGTGCTGTTGGAAGATGTGTCCATCTTGGATGGATGATACAGTCACCACATGTGGATGATGTGTCCTTCTGTAGAATCCTTCTGGCAACTTTGTCCAGGAAGCAGGACAGTTTGGACACCACAAGGCAGGATAACCACCTTTCTAAGTGTGGTGTTTGGCTGTTGCTGGGTCAGTGAGGCTGGGGTTAGAGGTAGGACCTGGCCTGAGCCCTGCCCCACCTACCCACTGGAGCCCAGGGACCTTCCCCACCTCTGCTGCTCAGGTCAAGCGCATCCCCATCTAGTTTGACCAGGGCACAGGGAGTGCCACAGGCTGTGTTAGGCTTCTACAAGCTCCCTCAGGTCTGTAGATAGGTCTTTCTGGGGACACAAAGCGCATTCCTCCACACACCGTCCTCTTTGCTGAAGGAAGGGGTGGGCATGAGGGAGTGGCTGTAGGCTGGGTTTGTGTCCAGCACCTGTGTGGGTTTCCCTGCGTTCCCAGGAAGGTTCTTGTTGTCGTGCAATCTAGCATAGACTCTTATATGTAATCTGGTTACTGAGAGCAGATAGACTCCCTGAGCACTGCCTTGGAACTGTGTGAGTGATCTCTTGAACTGCCTCCAATGTTTTGAACTCACTGGCTGTGGAATCTGCTATAGCACTGTGGCCTCAGAAATACAAAAGGGATTCTGTGTGTCTGCCTGTCTCAGCTCCCAGGCGCTGAGCTGGGCCTTCCTTTTATGTTGTTTAATCTTCAGAATACCCACCTTTGTTAGTGTGCTCCCTTTCCAGTAGATGACGGGGTGTTTGAGGCCTAATTCGTTCCCAAAGTCCTGAAGCTGGTAGAGCCCAGGCCCAAGCTCACATCTACCTTCAGAGCCCATCATGGCCCAGGGTTATAGTGATGGGGGTGTGTGTTTCAGGTCCCTAAGTTTCTTCAGCATTGACCCAGTGTCTGACTTCAGGGAGCTGGTGGGAGCCAGAGACCCAGACTGGGCATTCTTTGCTCCAACAGCTGTTGGCTGTGAACTTTCCACTACATGGCAGTGGACCAGGACCCTCTGTCTGGAAGTTCACTCCCAGACTGTGAGAAAGATGAGTCGCAGTACCTACTGATGCCAGAATGGGAATATCTGGACTCTGTGGAGCTGCCCATATTGTGCTGAGTGTGGTAGGACCAAGGTCTTGGGTCAGATGTCAACAGGTCTTACATTTTCTGGGAGCAGAGGGGGGAAGAGGAGGTCCACTGGGCTGAGTGGCCAGCAAGGAGAGCACGGGCAGCAGGCTGGATGCACTGGCAGTTTGGGTGGGGAAGCAGTTGCAGGCGTACATACAGGTTTCTGAATCATCCTGCTGCAGAGTGGTAGATGGGCTGTGGGGATCAAGGAGGAAGCAAAGACCAGCTGGAAGTCTGCTGTGCTCAAATAAAACCACGGGGCGGGGGGGATATAGCTCAGCGACACGTGGCCTGCCTGGCGAGCATGAGGCCCTGACTTCAATTCCTGGTACCAAAAAGAAAAAAGACCAAATAAAACTGCAGCTCTTTTAAGGGCATGAAGGAAGGTACTTGGCATCAGGTGACAGGGAGGCAACAGTGTAAGCAAAGCTCCCCATGTGGGAGGACTGCTGGACCCAAGTGCAAGGCAGGGTAGTGGCTTTGTTGGGTGAACCTGGGGTCCTGCCAGCATGAGTGGTGGGTGATGGGGATTTTCCCTGACTAGGGGAACCCAAGCTGTCAATCAAATGAGGTCCAAGAAACTTCCCCCACAAAGAGATACAGGAACCTCAATTCACTCACCTATAGAGTAGGTTTGCCAACTTTGATCACAGAAAAATAATCTTAAGGCTGAGTCCATGAGAGGCACAAGTAGATGTGTTTGGCAGAGTTGAAGTACACACTCAGCAGTGAGCGCGGGCACTCATACAGTGAGGTGTGTTACGGTCTGGGCCTGGGGGTATTATGTAGTCCCAGGAGCGTCCACCAGACAGGTGACCCAGGATGTGTATTCCTAACGTCTGTCAGGCTGTTAGTGGGCTGGTTTAGAATGCAGACTGTTTGCATGTGTTTGAGGCTTAGCGATACAATGCCCACTTAGTATTGCTTTTTCCTTGGGCATGGGGAATGCGTGGGATCTATGAATCTGTAGTGTGCAAGGAATAGTACAGGCTCAAGTTAAAAGTGAAAAGCATGGGCCCATGAGGAAATTTTGGAATCCATTTCCCAGAGGGGAAAAAGGCATTATAACCTTGGGGAACATGGACTGTGTCCTGAGGCTGTGGTTCTTAAGTGTACAATTTTTAAGTTTTGATTTTTCTTATCTCCTTTCTACCTCTCTTTACTATCTTTATTTTTTCTATCCCACTTCAGAGGATGTTTAGGATTGGAGTGTCAGGCCAAAAGATGAATTTTGAGTAATACTGAGTTTGAAGAACTTTCCCTCTTCTCAAAGGACTGGGTCGTAGGAACCTTGTTTTCTTGATGGCTTTTTTTTTTTTAATTGGTACTGGGGATCGAACTCACAACCACATGGTTGTAAGGCAGGCATTTATCCCCAGCCCGATGGCTTTTGGTTTTGCAACTGATGACACTATGTAGCTGTTACAGGGAACAGAGGGCATTGGCTGGAGTTGATTTGTGATTTTAGACTGGGTGGCCAAACATGCCACAAATTATGTGATCTCTAAGAAACTTCTGTAATCACAAGCTGAGAGCCATATAATTGCTTTATACAACCCCAGAATATCTATTTCCTTTTTTATGGTGCCAGGAGTTGAACCCAGAGCTTTGCGCATGCTGACCGGGTGCACCATCACTGAACCACTTCCCCAAACCTCTAAAGAGCCATCAGGGTGGTCGGTTGCTTTCCAGTCAGGCAGAGAGCAGCTCGTGTCTGAGCTCCCCAGTAATAAGATCCCCAGAAACTGGGCACAGAGGCTGAGTGAAACAGTGGGAACAAGGAATGGTGTCCACTGGCATTATTCTGGAGGGGCTGTGTCCTGCGTGGGTCTGGCCAGGTGCATCTAGTTGTGTATTTGAGGCTCCTCCTTGTTTGATAATAGAAACAACCCCTCCCAGAGAAGTTAGGAAGCCCCTGGTGGGCAGCTGGCTGCACTATTTACTTCCCAGAGCAGAACCTAGCACAGGCCAACATAAGGAGCTGGAGATATTTTTACCAAAGGAAAGACCTTGCTGAATCTGCTGACGTCTGGTTCACGGAGCCTGGAGGAAGGCTGAATGCCGTAGGGCTGTAGGCCACGCTGACAGCCCATCTGCCCTGTTGCCAGGAACAGGGAGCTGTCTGTGGAGGGATCTGCAGACTTCCCACACCGCTTCACTCCACACAGCTCTCCCTAGGCTCTTCCTCTTTCACTGAGCCCAGGGCGGTGGTGCCTGCCTCCCCCGGGGAGGCCTGGCCCCGCAGTCAGCGCCCTGGGAGCCCTGCCTGTGGGTCCTAGACCCCTTCTAGGATTTAACTCCAGACTCCTGGGGAGACAGGGAGGAGCCTAGGGCCACACTCACCCCAGCCCAGCTGTTCCACAGGCTTCTGAGAGATAGTTGTCCTCTGGGAAGTAGCTCGGTGAGCAATGGATGGAGGAGTCACAGGGTGACAGGTGACAGCTCAGCAGCCATCACTCCCCTCCCTATTCACATCAGGGATTTGCAGCAGAACCAGAACAGCCACCTGAACATCTTGTTCCATTTCCCCCTCTCTACCTTTCCTACATCTCCAGTGATTCTAGACTCTTCTTTGCAGCCCCATGTGCCACCCCCTCCCCCATGCAGGCCCTCAGTGGCCCATGCTTGGGCCTGGGGTGTGAAGGGCAGCTCCCCTGACCTCATGTTTATGGTCTCCACCTTCTGAAATCCTTCCGGGTCACTCAAGGACACAGCGCATTTCCCACGGAGAACCCGTTCTCATGGCTTTAATGTTAGGAATTTTTGTCCAAGAATACAAACGGAATCTGGATGTGGCAGGCTTTGTCTATTGAGAGACAGAATCTGAGTTCCAATTGCATCTCAGACCTTTGCTAAACATTCATAGGCCACTTTCCCAGCCCTCTACCTCCCCACAAAGTACCAATTTATCAAAAATGCCTTGTGAACAGTGGCTGCCACACATGCCCCAAGTGTCGCCATGACGTCACACAGATATAGACGTGCAGTGACACATGAGTGTTTCCTGTGCGTGGGGAGCCTTCCGGGTCCCACCATTGTTGTTTAACTTTGGCCTGGAAAAAACACAGGTTATTTACTGGGGACGGACGTGTTTGTAGTGCTTTGCTGGGAACTGCCCGTTCCAGTTATCCCAGAGGCTGCCTCTGCCGCACTGGCAGCGAGGCTGTGTGGCCAGCTCATGGCGGGCAGCTTAGGTGGGAGGGGCACCCCGTATCCACCAGGGCTGCCTTGGGAAGTGTTTGCCTTTCTTGCCGACATGCTGAAACAGAGAGTGCTGTCACTCTGTCTCTCAGGCAGCTCTGTGGGCTTTGTCCCATTATTGCGGTGGCTCAGCTACAGGTGCCTTAATTTCCTGGGATGTTGCAGCCCAGAGCAGACACAGAGTGAGACTTTGGTGGTGTTCCCGGCATGCCTGCCTTCCTGGCTCCTGCTGCCCCTTGACTTTCACAGTTCTGGGCCTACAGCCTGCTGCCGGGATCCTTCCCCAGCTGAGCCCTTCTGTCTGCCTCCCACCGACATCTAGTTGTGACGCTCTGCCATAGATCATCTCATTAGCACCTGGTCAAGGAAGGATGGATGGAGGAAGCCCCAAAGGCCTGGCCACGCTGAGCTCTGAGGACATGAGCTTCCATGAGTTTTGATCTAGCTCCTCCAACCTGCATTTTAAAGTTAAACCCTGATACCACCAGGCCACAAGAATCTGTCAGAGGCCTCTAAGCACCTAAGTCCTTGGCAACTGTACTTTGATAGGCACCCAGGCTTCTACGGTTCCTCAGCGTCAGGTTCTAACCAAAGGCTGTGGGTGGGGGGTGGCTGTGGGGTCCCGGCGGAGGGAACCAGCCTCAGAGCCAGAGATGAAGACCTGACTTATATCACCATGTGGAGAAGTACAAGGGAAAAAGGGGACCATGTGGGCCCAGGATGCCTTCACCACATGTGGTCGTGGTGCCTTCTAGGTGCAGACACCTGGCCAGGTGAGCCTGCAGATGTGCCAGTGCTGTCTGCCTTAAGGTGCTCAGAGCTATGGCCAGCAAGTAAGAACCTCAGGGCCAGCTAGGCTGGGAGGGGGACAGCCCTGCTGGCCTCCACACAGGGGCAAGGAGCTTAGGGCCTGAACCTGGGCTTTCTGCTCACTCCCCAGCACTGTCTCTCTTTATCTGTGGGGTATGAGAAGCCTCACTGGTGAGCGGGTGAAGGCTGCCTGGTCCTGGTGCATTTTTCTACCTCCAGACCCATCAGCATGACACTGGACATCCCGTGGGATAGGTTGGGAATGACTGGCATTGTCCTATGAGAGCAAGTAAGCTATGGCTCATAACTAAAGTGCCCTTTTCAGCTTTCCTGCGGCCTGGCCATTCTTAGGCAGTGTGTGCTGCCGGTGGACATTTTTCTTGCTTGCCTGGTCCTTTCCCAGGTCCTTTCTGTGATCTCTGCACTTGAAGCCACACCCTCATCCTGTCCCAGCCAGCTCCACTGATCAGAGTGTGGGCTCACCCTGACAGCCCGATGTTGGACAGGCTGTGCTGGTAAGCAGCTGTTGCGCTGGACAGCTGCACCGTCTCTGCTGAGGCTGATGTTGCCTGGGGCTGCAGCATCTGACCCTCTCTACCTTGATGCTGGAGTGAGCATGCGCTGAGTTTGGTTGTCTCTGCCTTGTCTCCCCTTCCTTCCTGTGGTTGCAGCTTCGGAGAACAGCAGCAGGTCCTTCAGTGCATGCCTTGGTGCCCATAAAGAGAGTGTCATGCCTGAATCATCCCCTCGGCCCACAAGGAGCCTGTGAGACAGGAGAGTAAGGCTGTCTGCCCCGCTGCCTGGTGTGGCTGTGGTAACCTGAAGGCACCTTAGGGCCTGACGACCACCTTTCTGTTTTTTTTGGGTCAGTTTGGCACCAGGAGCTGTTTTGGGCCATGTCAGCCCCTGTGCGCCCCAGGAACTCTGCAGAATTCAGCGCAAAGCTTGTGTTCACGGCATGGCTCGGTTAGAGATACCTTCCTGTTCCTCTCACAGCTGTGACAGATGCCTAAGTTAAAGA
The DNA here is from genome assembly GCA_004027455.1 of Hydrochoerus hydrochaeris. Taxonomy (NCBI): domain Eukaryota; kingdom Metazoa; phylum Chordata; class Mammalia; order Rodentia; family Hydrochaeridae; genus Hydrochoerus; species Hydrochoerus hydrochaeris. The sequence continues at coordinate 14,740 of PVLA01011973.1, read as the reverse complement.
GGACTAGTTAAGATGGTTCTTTGTGGCCAAGCCTTGTTGCCCCACAGTGCTTGGTCCTAGTGGTGGCAATGACTGACCTGTGGCCCACAAGAAGCTGGCTCTTGAGAATCTTCAAGGAAACCATTAGCGCTGTCCCTCTCCCCTTCCTTCTCCTCTTCCTTTACTGGTCCAACATCCAGAAAAGACCAAAGTTGGGGCTAGAACGTCTACCTCTGACAGGGTCCATACATATCCTTAAAAGCTATAGCTTTCAGTAGGGAGTCAAGTGGTCTCCTGATAGGACAGTTAGCCTCTGAGTGCCTGTGGAGATCTCTGAGCAGAGGTGACACTTATCTGTACCCCATCCTGATGTCAGCTGGCCCTCTGTCTGTCTTCATCAGCTGCCCCCTGACCTCAGGCTTCTGCTCAGAGACCAGGGTCAGCTGAGACCCAGGGGAAGAGGTGATAGACCTGTCTTTGAACCCCAGCTCTAAGATTTGCACCAAGATGGTTCTGCTCCTGGCCCTTCTGTTGGGCCATGGAGCCAGCAGCCAAGACAGGAGGAGCTGAGGTTGGTGTGTCAGCTCCTGCAGCAGTAAAAGTGAAGCTAGCAGAACGCTGAGGCTCCCCAGTGGGTGTCCCTACTGCCCTGATACAGTGAAGGTGCCAGGAGAAGGCCCAGTCTGACTTGTGTGGACCATCCAAGTGACATGCAGGCCAGTATGTGAAGGGGACGGTCTCAGCTTGCAGTCCCTCTTACCAGCTTGGTCACCTGTGACACTTGTCCACCTGCAGGCTTAGTCTCCCCCTGCCATGACTTTGCCGATACCTGCCCTTCCTGGGGCTGGAAGTCTGGATCCAGTGGGTCTGCAGTCCTGGGGATGCACAGCAGGTCTGCCTTAGGCAGGCTCCATGACCTGACATGACACCACAGGGTGGGGTAATGGTGGTCACAGGTCTCTGTGTCACAGGTCTTTCCCCCAGGGAAAGATCTAATTTAGGTAGGTGTATCTGGTCACACCAAAAGGGACAGGTTTCATTGGGCATATAGCAGGGCAGCAGGGGGTGTGCAAGGTGAGGATTGGGGTTGACTCCAGGGACAGGAGCCAGTCAGTGGAGTGCCACAGCAAAGCAGGGCAATGGGAGCTGGACAAACTGGCATTTCCAGTTCATTCAAGTCAGCAAACCTTTGACCCTGTCTAGGTCCTGTCTGGGTCCTGTCTGGCTTCAGGATGAGAGGGGAGAACTGCAGGTGAATTGTTCCACCGTCCTGGACGTGCAGCATATCTGGGTGCACGCTGGGACATCTGGGGTGCATATTGTGAGGGTGTGGGGCCTCTAAGTGGAGGGGACCCAGCATCTCCAGGGTCCATGGCCAGGAGGCACCATGAGCACTCCAGCTGGATACGACTGATGCAAAGCAATGGCAGAGCCTGTGATGCTTTCCCCTCTCTGAACTTTAGGCCACACTGCGGGCTCTGAGAAGACGGGCAGGTGGGGCACACACAGCCTGTGGTAACTGCCTATCCCTTTGAAGTGCCTCCAGGGAAAGCCCAGGAACCCACACCCGTGCTGAGAGGCCCAGCCCACCCCATGGAACCCAGCAAACTTCTTATTTCCCAAGCCCTAGATCTGTTCTGCTAGCTTCAGGTGGGGCAAGTTCCAACCTTGCTGGAGTTGTGTGGGGCGCAGAGGTCAGAGCAGACACCTGCATGCCAGAATTTTGACGGGCTGCCAGCATTAGGTTTCGGAGGTGCTGATCCTGGCATGCTGGGCGTTTTGGAGGCCCTAGCGGGGCTGCGTGTGTGTCTGCGTGAGTCTACGGCAGTGTGCCTCTGAGTAACGGCCCGTGTCCCCTCAGGCCTCCCAAAGCAGTACTACAGTCTCACATGGTTCCTGAGCCCCGTCCTTGGCCTCATCTTCACACCAATCATCGGGTCAGCAAGTGACCGCTGCACCCTAAGCTGGGGCCGCCGCCGGCCCTTCATCCTCGCACTCTGTGTAGGCGTCTTGCTCGGTGTCGCACTGTTCCTCAACGGCTCTGCCATAGGTGAGTGAGTGCCAGTGCGCTGGGCCTGGGGACCCCACCCGGCAAGCGTGCGTTTTGAGTCATAGAGCTGGCCTGTGGGACCTGCAGGGGCTGCCTGGCAGTGACCACAGTGCAGGCCACTGGGCAGTGGTGCTGGCCCACGGGAACGCCGGAGGAACCTGTTCACAGGGAAATGCTTCTTGCCAGGCCCATTTGTTTGTAATGCATATCAGATACCATATCCTGTTTCCAGCATTATTGCAGAAATTAGCTTTTTTTTGGTTCTCCTTTTCTCAGACTTGAATTGAAAATACCAAGTTTGGTATTTATTTTTTGGTTCACATGCTCACGGATTGTCTTGCCTCTTCTTGTTGTTTTGCTTTTAATTAAAGCAACTAAATATGGGGTTTTTTTTGTTTTTTTGTTTGTTTTGTTTTTTTTGGCTTTGAGAGTACCCATCAAAACTGGTAAAAACAAAGCCTCGGCTTTTAGCACAGACTTGTGAGCTGCCTGGCATGTGTTCTGCGTCCGAGTAGTTCACCCAGGACTGAAGTCAGGTGGAAGTTGGGAGAGTGGACAGAAAGCCTTCGGAAGTCCTTCTTGGTACTGGGGAGCCACTCAGCTTCTCAGGGCCTGTGGGATGGACATGGCTCTGCCCCCTGCGCCTTGTGTCTGTGTGTCACCTCCCTTGTGTGGGTCAGCCTCCTCCACCCAGGGGTGCCAGTCCCTGGCTCTGCACTGGTTGGTGCCGCACTAGGCAGCAGCCCTGCCCCCCATACAACACGATGGCCATCTCGTGCTGTGTCCATCAGGGTGGCCCGAGTGCTGCCAGTCTGGGCACTGCCTCCTGACAACTGCTGGAGGTCTGTGGGGAGCTTCTAGGCAGAAACTCCCTTTCGGGGCCCTCTGGTGGGTCCACATTCAGCCTTATCACAGTGCTTTGGGGTGGTTCTGTACTCAAGTGTTAGCCCTGCTGCCACTACTTGTGCTTCAGCACTGTCCTCCGCCCCCTGCTGGCATCAGGTAAGATCCAGCTTCGGCTGGTCGGGTGTTGGGTTACTTGACCTCTGGCTGCACAGGAGACTGTTGTTTCGGGACCACCCCTCAGGGGTGCTGCCAAGGTGCCCAGCCTTTTCAGAGCCCTGTCTGAAATTCAGCGCTCATTCAGGGTCCTTTCTACTTAGGCCTAGAGTCTCCCACAGGTTCCACAGCCCCTGGATCTAGCTGGGTGCCTCGGGTAGCATGGGACTCAGAAAGGGTCCTCAGTGCTGGCCCTCTGGAGCCAGTGCAGAAGAGGCTGCCCACATACCCACCTAACAACTGCTGTGATGGTAGCAGGGGAGGGAGCTGCTCCTCTTCCTGCTTGAAAAATAGGGTGAGGAAGCTGTCAAGGTCCAGTGGATCAGAAGAAGCAGTACCCTTTAAACCTCAAAACAGGGAAAGAGAAACCCCTTTTCCTGGGAGTCTGTCTGCTGCAGGGTGGAGGTCTCCTAGAGAGAGGCTTGTGCTGTTCCCAGCTGGCTTCCCATGGAGGGGAGGCTGTGCACTCAAGGAGCCCCATTCAGCCGGCCCTGAGGTCTGACCGCTATCTTTGCTGTGTCCAGGTCTGGCCCTTGGTGATGTCCCCAGCCAGCAGCCCATTGGCATCATCCTTACAGTACTGGGAGTGGTGGTCCTGGATTTCAGCGCCGATGCTACCGAGGGGCCCATCCGTGCCTACCTTCTGGACGTGGTGGACAGTGAAGAGCAAGACATGGCCCTCAACATCCACGCCTTCTCTGCTGGTAAAATGCCTGTGCCAAGGCAGGCTGGCAGCAGTCACTCTCTGGGCCCTGGGTGGGTGGGAAGGAAGCACCCCCAAGTTTAGTGCTGACCTTCTACACATGACTCCATCTCAGGCACTGGCAGGCAGAGGGCATGGCCAGGGCTCAGGAAATACCCAAGGGCATCCTCCTGACCACTGAGCCCAGCAGGATGGGGAGGAGCAAGGAGCAGCAATGAGGGTTAGTCAGGTCAGGACTGTGGGGGTAGCCTGCTTGCTGGGTAGCCATGCCTAGGTCCCTGCACTGACCACTGTCTCTAGCTGTGCTTAGGGAATAACATTCAGTTCAGACAAGCATGCATGGGAGTGGAGTGGTTTGTGTACAATCTTGAGATTAATTTGCTCTTAATTTATTAAGCAGGAATTTTGTTATGTCACAATTCTCAGACCTGGGGCTAACAGGGCTTCTGGTCTTATCTTTCCTACCCTTTTCTCATTCCCCATTCCAAGACCCTGTGTCCTGACCCTCAGCATTACTGTGAGGGTGCCTAGGCCCCCACTGAGGGAGGGCAAAGCCCTCCAGCCCATCCTGGCACTGGTCTCCCACACTGGGCCTGGGAGTGGGGGCCACAGCCTCCACACGGCTCACCTGCTGCTGCTTCCCCTCCTAGGCCTCGGCGGTGCCACTGGCTATGTGCTGGGCGGGCTGGACTGGACACAGACCTTCCTGGGCAGCTGGTTCCGGACCCAGAACCAGGTGCTTTTCTTCTTTGCTGCTGTCATCTTCACGGTGTCAGTGGTCCTGCACATCTTCAGCATCCCGGAGGAGCCGTACAGCCCACAGCAGGATCACAGCTCAGAGGAAACCACCACCCTGTCCAGCGCTAGGCCTGGCAGCAACTTGGCCAATGCCCACCTAAATACCCTTAGTGGGGGGATGCAGGACAGCAGCCCTCCACTCCTCGACGAGGTACAGTCAGGACACGAGCTGACCCTGGACTACCTCGATGTGGGCGTCGTGCGCAGCAAGAGTGACTCCGTGTTGCACATGCCAGATGCCATGCTGGGGAGGGAACCCGAACTGCCCTTCTGGTACAACATGGAGCCATCCATCTTCCAAGATGCCTCGTATCCCAGCACCCACCATGGCACCAGCCAGGAGCTCCTGAAGGCCAGGCTGCCCCACCTGGCCGCCTTCCTCAGGGAAACCCCCAAAGAGGATGATGCCTTGCTTGATAATCACTTGAATGAAGCTAGAGTCCCAAATGGAAGTGACTCCCCACTGAGAGACACCCTCAGCAGCGGCACCAGGGTGGACCCCAAGCCTTCAGTCACATCTAGCTCCTCGAGGCAGCGCAGGTGCGTGCTCCACCAGAAAGCCTGCAGCACCTTCTCTTACCATGGCAAGATGGGGTCCCACTGCTACCGTCAGGCCAGCGCAGTGGTCCTGAGCAAACCGTCCCGCAGCATGAGCGACCTGTATGACCTGCAGCAGTGGCAGTGGCAGCACTGCCAACACTGGAACCAGAGTGGGGCTACCACCTCCAGTGGGGTCACAGAGAATGTGGAGGACGAGGGCGGGACCACCGTGCGCCTGCTGTGGTTGTCCATGCTGAAGATGCCGAGGGAGCTGATGCGCCTTTGCCTCTGTCACCTGCTCACCTGCTTCTCTGTCAACACCGAGGCTGTCTTCTACACTGACTTCATGGGCCAGGTCATCTACGATGGGGACCCCATGGTAAGCACGCTGCAGGCTGGGAAGGGGTGGCCAGGTGGGCCTCATCAGTGGCCTTCTGTCTTTGTGACTTTTCTCATTGCTGAAACTAAATACCTGACACCCAAAGTGGGGGGAAAGTTTATTTAGCTCACAGTTTGTAGGGGTTTCTATCCATACTCGGCTGGCTAGAAGACAGCATGGCACATGGCAGAAAGACTACAGTTCATGACAGCAGAAGACAGCAAAAGCAACAAGGGAAAGACCAGACTTTTTCTGTCTCTTATATTGTGTGTAGGGTACCTGCCCTAGGGTGTAGCACTCATAACCTGAATCCTAGCCATAACTATGCCAAACCAATTAATGGACTGACTTATTGACCATGTGCCTTAATCCCAGCATCACACATTCTACATTCAGCTACCTCTGAAAAAAGCCCTGTGACTGTATGAGGCTTTGAGGGGACGCTTAGATACAAACCATAACACCTTCCAAGTTTCTTCGCTGGCCACCTGTGTGACCACATCAGGGAGAATGCATGGCAGGCAGCTGGCTGGTGTCTGCCTCTGTTCTGTGGTTCAGTTGTCTGAGCCCAGGACTGGTTGCAGTAGGATGTGTGGGGAGCAGGTGTGAGTGCCAAGTGCTTTCAGAGGATGCAGCTACTCTGAGAAGGCTGGATGGGCATTGCTTTTTAAACCATCTGTCATCCTGAACTGTACCACCCCAGGACTTGGCAATTATGGTAATCTGGGCTCAGCTGGTGGCTCTTTTGGTCCCCATGACATTACCTGGGCTTACCTCGTAGCTATGTTGGCCACTTCTCCAGGACAACCATAATGGCCTCAGAGTATGCTCAGGGTCCATCTTCACCCCTCCAGGTCTACCATGGTAGCTCAAGAGGGCAGGGTCTCTCCTATGGTCAGGACCAGCCCATCTTTTGGGAGTTGGGGGGGTCCGCCTTTTGTTGAGAGGGCAGCAGATCGCATCTGGGCCAGAAGAGACTGAAAGTGACTTATCAGACACTGGATTTGGATTCAGAGGTGGTTCTGTTTGCTGTATTCTTAAACATTTTGCCAGTGCCCTAATCCCAACCTCTTTCTAGAACAGGCACCGTCCAACTCCACCAAAGGGCAGGCCTACAGTGCCGGTGTGAAGATGGGCTGCTGGGGCTTGGTCATTTGTGCTGCCACTGGTGCTATTTGCTCAGGTAAGAGATGCCCAGATCAGGTAGGTGTTTGCAGCTGGGGAATGTTCAGATCCTGAAAATACAGAGTATGAGCAGGGCCCTTATTTCTTCTAGGAATGGGTATTTTCACAAGCCCTTCAGGATGTCCTGCCCTGTGCTGTCCTGCAGTGCTGTCCAAGTTGAACGGCACCTGTGTTAGACATGTTGTCCAAACCCTGCTGTCTCAGGGCTGCAAGGAGCCCAGGCCCTTGCCCAGGGATCAGTAGCCAAAGCAGAAGTTACTGATCTGCGCTGCTGGACAAGCTGTCTCACAGTGTAGCTATATCCTGAAGCGGGGGTCAGGTTGGCAGATTCCCATGTTGGGACCAGTTCCTCACCTCTGGAACTGTAGCACGTCACTGCCTGCCCACACACTGCCTGAACCCCGAGGGGAGGAGGTCACAGCTTTGTGTTATCCTCATGAGGACTGGGGATGGCCAGTATAAATACTACCATGGTCAGCCAGGTGCCAGCATCAGAGTGGCCACATTGTCACCCTCTAGTGGAAGAATTCTTGGGGAGTACATGGCAACAGGTCAGGTAAGAGAGATGTTGCTTACACCTGCTGGCCTAGGTTTGGTTTCTGGAAGGTGCTCCTGGGGGAGGAGGGATGGGGAAGGAGACCCCCCTGAGTGGGCAGCTTGATCACTGCTCCTGTGGCCTCTCTGCAGCCCTGCTACAGAAGTACCTAGACAACTATGACCTGAGCATCAGGGTGATCTACGTGCTGGGAATGCTGGGCTTCTCTGTGGGCACAGCTGTGATGGCCGTGTTCCCTAATGTCTACGTGGCCATGGTCACCATGAGCACCATGGGCATCATGACTATGAGCATCTCCTACTGCCCCTATGCCCTGCTAGGGCACTACCATGACATCAAAAAGGTACGTCTGGCCTAGTGTCCAGCTAGGGTGGCACTGAGATGGCCTCAGGCTAAGACTACAGCCTGTCTGGTCCAGAGCCTGGGCTCAGCACTCTGCTCTCCCCTCCACACAAGCTGAGCACCTCCCACCTGTGGAGTGTCCTGGACACAGATTGTCCCCTCCGTCTTCCATTCTGATGAGGTCAGGAGCTGCCAGTTGCCTGGTCAATCCCCGTCACAAGTCTCCAGCTGCCCTGGCCGGCCAAAGAGACTTCTGGAGGCCGGTGTGGTCACTGGATCAGGGCTGGGCAAGAGGCTCATTTCTGATGCTCTGTAACCCAGGTGCAAGTGCAGGCCAAGGCTCTGCAGCATAACCTGTAAGCCTTTAGGGAGAGCAGGAAAATCCATGTCTGCTTCCTAACCCTAAACTCTGTTCACTATCCTTATCTTTCATGCAGTTATTAAGACAAATTAATAACTTCAGTGTAATTAGAAGCACAACAAACAGCAATAGTGAAAATCTAATGGCATTATTTTTTAACCACTTACCAGTTCAATTAAATACAGGATGACCAAAAATTGCATTTTTTTTGTTGATTTTATAAGACAATATAATGGGAAATATAAAAACATCAATTTGATCAAGTTGATTCAGTACAAGGTGGTTGAAATCATGCTTGGCCGAGTGATGCTCATGATAGTCACTACATAAACACTGCCCGCGTGGTGCTCAGGGTAAACTATTAAGTGGTTAAATGAACTTTTAAATTGAAACATAGCAGACCGCTGACTAAATCATAAGTAAACTCGCTTCACAGCTCTCGGGAAGGGAGAACACAGTTGCATAAGCAACCTAGACAGAGGAAGGCCATTGCCAGAGCACCCTCCTCCCCCTTCTCGCACCCGGAAGGTGACCACTGCCCTAACTGCTGAGGTCATGTATTCCTTGTGCCTATTTCTGAACTTTGTATGACTGGACCGGCTGGCTTCTTAGATGTCACCTCTTCCTGTGTGACTCATTCATTGCCACTAGCACTTTGTGCATTTCCACATTCCTGGTGTACCCGTGCTTTCCTGACCACATGCCCGGTGTGCCTGGCTTCCTGATCATGGCATCCCCAGTGTGACTGGATCACATCCCTGCTGTGCCAGGCTTCTAGTTGCATGCTTAGTGTGTCCCTGGGTTCCTGACTGGTTGCCCCATGTCCCTGTGGGTCCCTGATCACCTTCCTTTGATGGGCTAGGTTCTTCCAGTTCAGGGCTGTTCCAGACATGCAAACATTCCTCTTCAGCCTTCACGGTGCTTTCTGCTCTGCCACCTCTGCCTGGGCAGATGGTGTGTGTGGCTTCCTCCGTCTGTAGGGCCATCTTTATCGTAAACTGCATATTCATGTAAAGGATGTGCAGGTGCTTCTGGCCCTTTGGTCCTTCTACTCTTGGACAAATGTCCCACTCTCTTGATTAATTCTGTAGTAAGTCCTCAGATTCTGTAGTGTAAGTTCTTCACTGAGAGTGGAGTGTCTTGGCTACTCTTTATCTGTTTATTTTTTACCCAAATGTTAGATTCCTTCTGGGCTTTTTTTCTTTATTTTTTAAAATTTTATTTAAAGAGGAAAAAAAGCAAAACTGAAGAGGGTAGAAACCATACAGAATTTCAGAAAAAAAAAAAACAGTAAGAAATCACTACTAGTTGATAAATTACATATTCTCTTCTTAGACATAGCTTTTCAAGTTACAAAATTAAAGCATACAATTGGACATTCAAACAGTAAGGCTGCAAACAGTTCTGTTCAGTGATCTAATCTAAACTTAGCAACATGGTTATCAATCCTACACACTTAAACATACATGCAGTTATATCCTTTAGAGCACTTTCTTTTCCTCCTTTTCCTTTTTAAGTCCATTATCTGTTTAGTTATATCCTGTTTCAGTTGTTCAGTACTTACTGATCTGTTTTGTTGTTGTTATTTACTTTTTAATCACCTTATATTATTCTGTTGCTTTGTTTTTGTTTCTCCTCATCCATGCCCCATGGATCAGCTTTGGTGGAGTTGGGAGTTTTTTGGAAGTATTTTGTTACTTTGTTATCTTTTTTTTTTTTTAATTTTTTATTTTATTTTGAAGGTAGCAAAATGCAGCAGAACAAGATAGAACAAAGCCAACCAAGAGTGCAGTGAAATTGGCACAGAACCTCACAGCAGGTCACCAGGACAACAGCAATAGGCACAATAGTACATCTAGTTCTCTTCACAATAGCTGTTCTTTCAAGCAGGTAGAGCAATATTGAAGGAAATACCGAAATTATAAAAACAGAATATTGAATAGAACAGTACCATTAATCAGAACTGAGCATAACAGTGATAAAAATATTTGCCTTCAAAGAGATGGTAGAAAGCAATCCTCCTTACTTGCCACATTGCCTACGTTCATCCTCCCAGGAGATACTCAGACCTCCGGCTCCCGCTTGCTAACGGGGATGGGGGTGGATGTTTGATTCTTAGCCCGTACACTGGCAGGCCCACAGCCACTTACCAGAGCAGCGAGCTGGCTGCTTGTTTTCCCAGCATCCCAAGTTCCAACATGGCGCGGAGCTGAGTAAACACCCATGGTTCTTGCCCTGGGGTGGCCATGGCTTGTCAGGCCCGGCTTTTCTTTATTGAGAACACATTGACTTTATATGTAGATCAATTTGAGAGAGTTAATACTGCATTGTAAACCATTCCATCCACTAGATTTCTTTCATAAACTCTCACAGCTCACCTCTAGGTTATTTTGGCCTTTAAATATGCAGAAATGTCATCTGTGTATAGTTTTAGTTCTTCCTCCCTAATCCCTGATACATTTCATTTCTTTTCTTGCCTTTTTGCAATGACTAGAACCTCTGACATACTGTTAAGTAAAAGTGGTGGTGTTGAGTTTACTCTTTCAAACTCCAGCAGAAAGTCCTTAGTCTTACTAGGAAAGACAGTGCTTTAATTTGGAGTTTCCTGGAAATTTGTCCACTTCATCAGAACTGAACAAGTTCTTTTTTTATTGTATTTTGAACTTTGGAAATCATTGGCATTAAAATGTTTGTATTTCCTTATAATACAACATGTACTAATACCATTCTTTTCATGATTGATATTAGCTTTTCAGGAGTTCATTGACTTTGTGTTTTCTTTGCATTTTATTGGTTGCTGTTCTTCACTGTCTCTTTTATCTCTTGTTTTAATTTACTGATTTTCAGCCACACATTTGCATGTGATACTACTGATTTCCCTCTACAACTACCTTTAACTGCACTCTGCAGGTTTTATTGTGTTCTCCATCACTTCAGTTTTTTCATTTTTGTCATGATTTTTGTTTTGAATCATTATTTAGAAGTATGTTGATGAATTTCTGACATTTGAGAGGATTTGCCAATGATCGTGTTATTCTTGATTTCTAATTCTTTGCAATCAGTTAACATACTCTTGAATGATCTCAGACCTTAAAATTAGTCGATACTCCCTTTGTGGCCCAGGGGATTTGCAGGTGTTGATAAATGTTCAATATTTGCTTGAAAAGAAAGTGAATTCTACACTTTGTTTCCTGTCAGTTTCAATCAGATCAAATTTTGTTCATTGTTTCACTCTTCTAATCTTTTACTATTTTTGTATCTGTTTTATTTTATGAAAAGTTTATTGAAATCTTTTTCACTATGGTTGTGGTGTATACAAATATGTTTACACACACACACACACACACATCTAGAATTGCCTTGTTTCTTATCTTCATGGACTGGCTTTTCTTGATTATCTTCAGGACAGCTTTCTTTGGAGACTGGGTATGAGCATAACAGGGCAGGCCACCAGTGTTCTTTCCTATCTTGAGAAACACAGATGAAGCTGCCCCTCTGTTTGCATTGGCCATGTGCTCAGCCACACGTGGGGTGTGGGTGATGGCCAGCAGTGGCTGACACAAGTGTCTAGCTCCCCACAGGAGAACCCTCAGGCTAAGGGGGAGTCACCTCACCTAAACCTTGCCCTGCCACCCTTCCTTGGGCTGAAGGTAGGTCCCAGGGAGCTTGTGTCCTGATGGCATTGGTAAACTTGCTTCCATTTGCCTCCTCGCCTGCCTGCAGACCCCACTGCACAGCCTCTGATGACTGTGCTCCTTCCTTTCTTTTGCAGTACGTCCACCACAGCCCCAGGAATTCGAAGCGTGGGTTTGGAATCGACTGTGCCATCCTCTCCTGCCAGGTCTACATTGCCCAGATCCTGGTGGCATCTGCCCTCGGGAGCTTGGTTGACATTGTGGGGACTGTCCGTGTCATCCCCATGGTGGCCTCTGTGGGATCTTTCTTGGGCTTCCTCACAGCCACATTCCTGGTGATCTATCCTGAGGTATCGGAGGAGACCAAGGAAGAGCAGAAAATCTTGTCTATGCAGCCCACTGGTGACGGTGAAGGCAGTGACGATCCCGCAGCCCTGAAGCTCTCTCAGAAGGAGGGTCTGCAGGGCCCTGTGGAGATCGAGTCCATGGTCTGAGCTCCTGTTGACACATTCCACGTGGGAGGCAGTGGGGAGGCTGTTGCCTTCAGGGCACACTGACTGGTGCTCCTTCTCAGTAGTTCTGGGTAGGTTTGAGCTATTAGGCAAAATTATCACACTAATTGCTTTTTCCACAATTAAAAAAATCATTAGAAATTTTTTTAAATAAAAGAATATCTTTTAAATTTCAACTGTCTTATTCTACATGTTTTTACACTGTAGAACATTTATAATATAGTTAACTAATTTAGAAAAAAATGGGATTTTTTGCATTTCTGAAACTATAAGGAAAATGGAAGAGCTCTGATGTCCTGGTGTGTGTGGCCTGAGCACTTCAGACAAGAGCAGTGTAGCAGTGACTAGCGCCCCCTTCCCAGGTATCCCCCTGGTACCCGCAGGTATGTGGGTGCCCCTCAGATCTTCTTACACTCCCCTGCTGCTGTCGCTGTTGGAGAGCATTTTTCTTTATCATTATTTTAGGCAATTTTTTTTTTTTTTTTTTACCACTTTGGTTTTTCTCGGAGAATTTGACACATTGTGCCCGGTGGTGCTGTGCTCAGGAACAAAGCTGGAGAGGCCCCCTGAGGTGGCCATGGGAAGAAAGACCAAGGGGGAGACATACACCAATCCCTGGATGGGATTTGAACTCTCCAATCCAGTGCTACTTATGTCACCTGGGTAAGCAGGTCCATGTGCAGACCCCGCCCGGCGTCCAAGCCTGGAACTCCTCAGCCCAGTCCCAGGCTCCTCACTGTACTTTGATTCATCTACACCTTTGCTGGAGATCTTACACAGAGTGCTGGGTAGGCAGCAGCCTTCAAACAGGGCGCATGAGGCCAAGCCCCCCTTGCTGCCATGGCAGGGTATGATCACTGCAACCTGTCTGAGCTCTTGTGACTTTCTCACCTGCTGACCTGCTTATCACTGGATTAGAACCAACACAGAAAATAGCCAAGTGTCTGGAAGGCCCTGACCAAGCACGGTGTTCTGGTTCCACAGGCAAACAAAACTCATCAAATGCTGCAGCTGTTTGGAGCTGGTTTTTCAAATCATGGTCTCTTTATTCAAAACTAAGCATTTTCTACTCTTCTTACATGAAACTGTTAGTCTAAGCTTCCTAAAGTCAGGAAGAAGAGGCCCTGCACAACTCACAAATAGTCAAATCTTGTCATAATTGTCCATGTTTTTTAAATAAAGTACTTTAAAATGCATGAGAGTCATACTGCAACATGATCATTCTAAAGCAAATATAATATATATTGATAGGTTTTTCCTTGGTGCTGTAGAGAAGCAGGATAGAAAAAGGAAAAAAAGGAAAAAAGGCATTTGTTACAGGCACAGGAATGCTACACTAGAAGGCAAGATCCCCTGGGGCAGACAAAAAAGCCTGGAGCTTTTATTTAATTTGACTTGGTGGAGCTCGAAGGGAAGGGCACAGTGACATTTTGACAACTGATTAGGGAAGTGCTGGTGCATGTGCAAAAAGCGGGAGGTTTGATTTTGGGGATTGGAAGAAGACTGTGGAAGTCTGTGCTGACAGGATGCACTGTCTAGTGCCATGGAAGGTGGTGGCAAGCAGGAGGGGTCACAGGCTGGCAGAGGCTGGGAGGAGCAAGATCAGGTGTGAAGGTTGGCAGGAAATGGTGCCAGCGGGGTGGAGGAGGAACAGGAGAGAGAAGGGGTGATGCGGAGGGGAGGAAAAGATGGCGACGGAGAAGAGCAAGAAGGTTCTCAAGGATATGGAAGAAGGGGGCAAAGGCAGAAGGGACATCATCTACAGGGTCAGTGGGATTGTAAAGTAGCGGGGAGGGTTGGCAGTGTGGAGTGGGCCAAAAAAACTTGGGCTGCCCCATATTTATGAATGAGGGAGAGATGTGTCCTGAGAGCAAAAGGCTGGACATAAGGAATCTCAGGAAAGGCAGTGAGTGGCTCCTAAGGCTGCTCAGTCTGCACTGAGATTTCATTTCCCATGCACCTCATGGTGACCCCCTGTAGGGACTGTGTATGAGGGGACTCTTCCCTTATCTGGCTGCATCTCTCCCATGGGCCCACCCCTTTCTGGGAGGTGTGTGCTCTACACAGCACTGCCCACTCCTAGATGGCTGTGCCTGGCCTCAGGTTTCCTCAGCACTTGGTGCCATTGTTAACCTCGTGGCCATGTTATGGAAGAGTGTAGGGACTTGTGATCCCCCAGATGCCCACCTAGCTGTTCAGCACAGTGCCACTGCCAGGTAGTGGGTGGTGGCAGTGGAGCGGAGTCCCTTGGGAGAGGCAGGAATCCCACTTCTCTGTGGGAATCTTTGACCACAGGAAGTGGGCTATGTGGCTGAGCACAAGGATCCAGAATAATTCGATAACCAGGGGCATCTCATTGGGGATCTACAGGTACCAGTCTCTGCTCCTGGGGGAGGAGAGGGTTGGGAAGGCCCCACCACTCTCAAGAGAGCAGGTGGAGAGTTGGGGAGGCAGTCCTAGAGGGAGCGGTCCCACAGCCAGAAGCAGGACTGAAAAACGAGGAAGCTGAGTGCTGGGGACATGAGTGACTGTGAGAAAGGTGGCTCTAGGGAGTGGTGGGCAGAGGCTGGAGCAGAGCAGGCTGGAGAGCAGAGGGCAGGAGACAGAGGCCCAAGACATGTCTGAAAGAACCACAGCTGAC
>PVLA01011972.1:0-48333 GCA_004027455.1 Hydrochoerus hydrochaeris | reverse complement strand
ATATATCACAATCTTATTTTAATTGCTTAAAGGATTCAGGACTTTTTAAATTGAAAATTCTTAAAGATTTTTAATGATAAATCCACTGTAATCCTTATCTTTTATTTATTATAGACAACTTTTTCCTCTCCCTTCTCCTTTTTATTTATTTTTCTTTCTTTATTTATTTAAAGAGAAAAAAAAGCAACACAGAAAAAAGGGTAGCAATAATGCAGAATGCCAAAGGAAAAAAGAAAAAAAACCACTAAGAAATCACTAGTTGATAAATTACATGCTGTCATCTTGGAAAAAGCTGTTCAAGTTACAAAATTAAAGCATACAAAGTAGACATTCAAACAGTGAGATTGCAAACAGTTCTGCTCAATGACCTAACAAAAACTTAGTAACATGGTCATCTATCTTACACACTTAAACATACATGCAATTATATCCTTTAGAGCACTTTCTTTTCCTCTCTTTTTTACAATAGCAAGTACACATTTTGGGTTTTATTACTCCTACCTTTCTTATTACTTCTTACACTAAAAACATGATGTTATATTTATAAATATGATTCTTATTTATTTCACTAATGAGGATAGTCTCAAGTGTTCTACATTTACCTATGAAGGCCTCAAGATAATCCTTTTTATACCTCAGTAATATTCCATTGTATAGAAATGCCACATCTTTTTTATCCACTCTGTGGTTGATGGGCATTTGGGTTGTTTCCAAGATTTAGCTATTACAAATTGTACTGCTGTGAACATGGGTGCATATATATCACTGTGATATGACCTTTTCAGTTTTTCTGGGAAAATACACAGGAGGGGAGTAGTTGGATTGAATGGAGCTTCCAATCCTAGTCTTCTCAGAATTCTCCATACTGATTTCCATAGTGGCTTTACCAGTTTACACTCCCACCAACAGTGGGTCAGTGTTCCTTTTCCCCCTGCACCCTCACCAACATTTGTTATCAGTTGATTTCTTGATGGCAGCTATTCTTTCCAGAGTGAGGAGAAATCTCAGTGATGTTTTAATTTGCATTTCTTGAATGACCATTGATGGTGAACATTTCTTCATATATTTATTTGCTATCTGCATATCTTCATCTGAGAACTGTGTGTTCATCTCAGATGCCCATTTATGGAAAGGGTCTTTGAATTTGGGGGGCTTGATGTTTTCAATTCTTTATATGTTCTGGATAAAAGTCCTTTGTTTGAGGGGCTGCTGGCTAAAATTCTTTCCCACTTAGTGGGTTTCCTTTTCAATTTGTTAGTGATTTCTTTTGAAGTGCAGAAACTTTTTAATGAGATCACAGTTGATATTGGGTTGTTCAAAATTTCTATATCTTGTTGGTTGAGCTTTAGTAGTTGATATGTTTCTAGGAATCTGTCCATTTCCTCTGTATTTTCCACTCTATGTGATTAGAGATTTTCTAAGTAGGTATTCATGATGTTTTGAATTTCCATGGGATCTGTAGTAATTTCCCCCTTTTCAGTTCTAATTGCATGAATTTTGGTTTTTTTCTTTTTCTTTCTCTTGATAAGGTTAGCTAGGGGTTTGTCAATTTTGTTTATTCTCTCAAAAAACCAGCTTTTTGATTCACTAACTGTTTTTTTTGTTTTAATTGCATTGATTTCTGCTCTAGTCTTTACAATTTCCTCTCTTCTATGAGCTTTGGGTTTAGCTTGCTCTTGTTTTTCTAGAAGCTTGAGATGTAACATTAGTTTGTTTATTTGTGCTTGTTCTTTTTTCTTGATATTTATTGCTATTGTTATTTATTGATATTCTTGACAATTTATTGCTTGATATTTATTGCTATTGCTATTTATTGATATTTTTGACAACTTATTGCTTGATATTTCCCTCTTAAGTCTGCTTTCATTGCATCCCATAGATTACAGTGTGTTGTTTTTGTGTTTTTATTGAATTGTAGGTATTGCTTTATTTCTTCTTTAATTTCATCTGTAGTCCACTAGTTGTTCAAAAGGTTGTTATTTAATTTCCATGTATTTGTGCAGGTTTTGCAATTTCTTTTGCCATTAATTTCCAATTTCAGTGTGCTATGGTCAGATATTATGCACGGGATGATTTCAATACCTTTGCATTTACTTAAGAATGTTTTATGGGATAATATATGGTCTATTTTGGAGAATGTCCCATGTGCTGCTGAGAAGAATGTGTATTCTGATTGGCTGGGTGGAACACTCTGTAAATGTCTACTAAGTCCAATTGCTCACAGTTATGATTCAGTTCTGTTATTTCTTTGCTGACTTTTTGTCTAGTTGATCTATCTCTTTGTGACAATGAGCTGCTAAGATCCCCTGTTTCAATTGTGTTCTTGTGTATTTGGTTTTTCATGTTCATTAGTGTCTGTCTTACATAGTTGGGTGCTTCTATATTTGGTGTATATATATTTACAATTGTTAGTTCTTCCTCTTGAATTTTTCCACTAATGAGTATATAGTGACATTCTTTATCTCTTTTAATCATTTTAGGTTTGATGTTCATGTTGTCTGCAATTAGAATAGTTACCCCTGCTTTTTTCTGGGTTGCTGTTGCATGGAATACTGTTTCCTGGGTTGCTGTTGCATGGAATATTTTTAATTTATGGGTTTCCTTTTGGGTCATACATGTTTCTTGTATGCAGCATATTGTGGGATCATGTTTCTTGATCCATTCTGTCAATTTATTTCTTTCTGTAGGTGAACTGAGGCCATTTACATTTATGGATATCACTGATATGTACTGGCTTGACTTTGCCATATTATGTTCCAGTTGTTTGCTTTCTGTTTTTCCCCATATTTAATTGCTTATCCTACCTGGTGGTTCCTTTATGTTGTTGTTTTGGGGATTTTGGTCATTTTTATCTCTGTGTAGTATGTCTTTCAGTATTCTTTCTAGGGTTGGTTTGGTGGATGTGAATTTCTTCAGTTGTTTCTTTGTCATGGAAGTTTCTTGTTTCTCCATTAAATTTGAATGAAAATTTTGCTGGGTACAATAGTCTGGGTTGAAAGTTGTTTTCTTTCAGGGCTTGAAATACCTCACTCCAAGCTCTTCTTGACTTGAGGGTTTGTGCTGAAAAGTCTGCTGTGATTTGAATGGGCTTTCCTTGGTAGGTGAGTTGTATCTTTTCTCTAATGGCTTTTAGTATTCTGTTTTTATGCTGTATGTCTGAGATCTTAATTATTATGTGTCTGGGTATGGATTTATGTTGATTGTGACTGTTTAGCATTCTATATACCTCACTTATCTGCATATCAAATTCTTTCCTCATGTTTGGGAAATTTTCTTCTATTACTTCTGTGAATATTTTGGCTATGTCATTTGCTTTGACTCCTGCTTCTTCTCTGATGCCTATTAATCTTATATTGTTCTTGGCATCATCTTGAAGCTGTTGGATTGTCACTTCATGCTGCTTTGTTATTTTTAAAAGTTCTATCCTTTCATGATCATTAATTGCCATCCTGTCCTCAAGGTCTGAAATCCTATCCTTAGCTTCATTTAAACAGTTTTGCTCACTTTGAATAGAATATTTTGTTTCTTGGATGTCTCTTTGAGTTTGTTTCATGAATTCTGCTTATTTTCTAAATTGTTCATTCAAGGTTTCAGTCAGTTTCCCATGCTCCTGTACTGTTTTCTCTATTTATTCTTTAGCTGCGTTCAACAACTGCTTTACTAAGGTTGTTATTTCTATCTTTATATGGGAGAGTACTTCTAATTTTATTTCCTCTATAGCTTCATGGAGTTTTTATTTTATTTATTTATTTTATTTCACTCACTATCTTTTCAGAGTTTTCCATTGTGTTACTTTTGAAATCCTCTATTTCAATGTTTCCTGTACTTATTCCTGGGGACTAGATGTTTGAGACTGCATTTTGCTTTTTTGTTTTGCCATTTTCTTTTGAGTTGGTGTTTGCTCCTTCAATCCTGCTAGTGTCAACTGTTGATAGTGTGTATCTTGGGGTCTTAATGTAAAGTTGATATTTTTTCAATGACTGGGTCCCACAATGAATAGTTGGGCCAGTCACCTGCAGGGCCTGTTGAGTGAGTCCTATATTCTTCCTGGGCTGGCCAGCCTAGTAGTATTGATGTAGGTCATCTTTTAGTTCCTGTTATTACTTTATCTTCAGGTTATTCCAGGTCATTAAATCTCCCTGTCTACAGTGTTTGTGTTGGCTGAGGCTGTACTGTGTCCCTATTGTGTGCCTGTGTCTCATAAGCCCTTTTAATTTTCTTCAAGTTCTGGGAGTCCTTCTTGGCACCCTCCTCACTCTGCCGGATATTTTCTGTCTCAGAAGGTGTCACCCACACTCTTGTCAGGCTCACCAAGGTCTTACATTTAGTTGGATGGGGCTTTAGTACTGGCCCTATTTACCCACTGTACACCTCTATTTTGGGGGCGTACTCATCATGCTGACTGGTTCCTGCTGAGATCTTCTGTTTGGGTAAGGCAGTTACTGAATCTTCCTTCATGTTAACACAGTTAATCCACTGTAGTCCAAGGTTCATTGCCTGGGAGTGAAGTTCCAAGTTTTTTTCAGTGTGCTGGGATTCTGCATGGTCAGGACACACAGCTGGATTCCAGGTCCTGCTCGCTGCTTGGAGTTTGCTGAGCATGACCCGGTTAGGCCCCCCTTCCTCTTGTGCTCCTTGGAGTGGTCTCAGACATAGGGCATGGTCTTACCACCTGGGAGTGAAGTTTCAAGTTTTGTCCATTCACTGGAATTCTGCGAGGTCAGTGCCCATGGCTGGATTCTGGACTCTCTCTTCCCCTTTTTGAATTTATGCAATTAGAGTATAATATGCCTAGCTATAAAATTTTTGGCATTTAACTGTGCTAGATATTTCATTATTCTTCTGGTTTTGTGCTAGGTGTTTACCATTGATTTGAGGAAAAGTTTGGCTATTATTACTTCTATTTTATCCTTTCATCTCTATGCTTCTTTTTTAAATTTTATTTTGAAGAGAATAAAACTAAATGAAATAAAACAGAATAGAGTCAATCAAAACAAAACAATGAATATGGTACATGACTTCAAAAAAAGATAAAAGGAAATGAATAATGGCTACCATAACGCACCTTGTTATCTTCAAAATAACTGCCTGCCAATACCATTAGACATAATAAAATCAAGCAAAACAGTATAGAATAAAACTAGTAAAAACAAAATGATGAAAACAATACAAGATTTCAAAACAATAGTAAAACAGAAGTGGCTGCCATAATGCCTCTTGTTATCTTCAAAGTAGCTGCCTAGACCATCAGACATAATACAATCAAACAAAACAAAATAGAATATAATCAATCGAAACAAAACAGTGAAAGAAATAAAGAGCCTCACAAGACAATAGGGCATCTGTAATGCTATCATAATATATTGTGCTATCCCTGAAACAGCTGTGCTGTCTAATACAACAAAACCAGACACACTGAAAGAGAATAAAACCAAACTAAACAGAACAATGAAAACAACATGGGGTTCAAATCATGATAATAGATTAACAATGACCATTGCCTTCCCTTTTTATTTATTTAATTTATTTTTTATTTTAAAAAAGCAAAACAGGAAAAATGATAAAAATGATACAAAATTGCAAAAAAAAACATTAAGAAATCATCAATAGTTGATATATTACATATTTTTATCTTATAAGTAGTTGTTCAAGTTACAAAATCAAAGCATAAAAAATGAACAATCAAACAATGACAGTGCAAGCTATTCTGTTTGATGAACTAACAGAATTAGTAGTATGATTATCTATCTTGCACACTTAAACATACATACAGTTGTATATCTATACCTACAAGTTGTTCTTTCCTTTTGAACACTTTATTTCCTTTTCATTATTACAATATCTATTATACATTTTGGATCTTATTACTCTTTCAGTTTTTATTACTTATTTTATTATTATTTATTTTTTACACTAGAGAGACAATATAATGTTTACAAATGTTAGTCTGATTTATTTCATTAATGAGGACAGTCTCAAGTTGCCTCCATTTACTTATAAAAGCTTCAAAGGATGACCTTTTTATTGCTGAGTAATATTCCATTGTATAAAAATGCCACATCTTTTTCATCCATTCTGCAGTTGATGTGCTTTTTGGTTGTTTCCAAGATTTATCTATTAAAAATTGTGCTGCTCTAAGCATAGATGCACATATATCACTGTGACATGACCTTTTCAATTTTCTCAGGAAAATACCCAAGAGGAGAATAGCTGGATTGAATGAAACTTCCAATCCTGATTTTTTGAGGAATCTCCATACTGATTTCTACAGTGGCTGCACCAGTCTACACTCTCACCAACAGTTCTTCCCCTTTCACAATATGTGTTGTGGAATTTGGATCCCACTAGCTTCTTTAGTTTTTTTTATCCTAGGGAGACAACACAATATTAACCCATGTGACTCTGAACCATTTCATCCATGAGCATGATCTCAAGTTGTATCAATTTACCTACAAGAGCCTCAAGGTTATCTTTCTTTATAGCTGAGTAGCTTTCCATTGTATAGAAATGCCATGTCGTTCTTGTCCACTCTGCAGCTGATGGCTAGCTACCCCCACTTCTTTCTGGTTTCCTGTCACATAGAGCATTGTGCTCTCTCCTTTGACTTTCAGTCTATGAACCCCTTTTAAGTTAAATGTGTTTCTTGTATAAAGCATATGGATGGATCCTGTCTCCTGATCCACTTTGCATGTGTTTCTTTTTGTTGGTGAATTGAGGCCATCTATATTAGTGATTATGGCCAACCTTCTCTGCCTCATCTCTGCCATGCTATTTTCCTGCCACTGGTTGCCTACTTTTCCCATTCATTCAATTGTCTGCCCCACTCAGTGATCCACTCTGCCACTGTTCTTGGAACCATGGTCTTTTTTTTTTAATCTCTCTCTAGAATGTCCTCCAATAATCTTTGTAGGATTGGTTTGGCAGTCATGAATTCCTTCAGTTGTTCTTTGTCATGGAAGTATCTTGTTTACTCATTAATTTTGAGAGATAGTTTTGCAGGGTACATCAATTTGGGTTGAAAGTTTTTTTCTTTCAGGACTTGTAATACTTCACTGCAAGTTCTTCTTGATTTGATGGTTTGTGTTGAGAAGTCTGTCATGATTCTGATGGGTTTTCCTTTACAGGTGATTGCCTCCTTTGCTGTAAGAGCTTTTAATATTCTGTTGTTGTGTTGAATTTCTGGGATCTTGATTATTATATGTCTGGGTGTAGATTTATTTTGGTTATGGCTACTGGAGTTCTATATGCCTCACTTATCTGAATGTCACTTCCTTTTCCCATGCTTGGGAAGTTTTCTGATATTATTTCTCTAAGTAGAGTTTTAATGTCATTTGTGTAGATCCCTGAATTTCACTCACACCTATTATTCTTAATTTATGTTTTTTTGGGTTACTTGTAGCTGTTGAATTGTTACTTCCTTGTTCCTTGTTATTTTTAAGAGATCTTTCCTTTCATGATCACAAGATGCAAACCTGTCTTCAAGGTTTGAAAATCTATCTTTAATTTCTTTCAAGTGTTTTTCCCAGCTTTCAAAGGAGTTTTTAATTTCCTGGATCTCTTTGAATCTGTTTCATATATTATAATTTTTTATGTTATTCATTCATGGTTTCCCTCATTTTCATATGCTCCTCCATTTTTTATCTTTAGAGATGCTTAGCAATTCTTTTTATTATGTTTCTCAATTCTTCTTTTACCTGAGATAGTATTTCTGTTCTAATTTCTTTTATAGCTCCATGAAATTATTTCTTTACCTCAGCTGCCATCACTTTAGAAATTTCAGGTGTGAGATTCCCCTATCTCTTTTGTGTTTATATCTTGTGGACTTGCTCTACTCTTGTTGGAGGCCAGAGACTGCTTCTTGCTTCTTTATCTTGACATATTTCTGAGTACTTCCTGAGAAGTGGGTAGTAGAGTCTCAGGCACTTCCTGCATTGGCTACAATTTCTCTGAAGCAAGACTGTTTGGTTCTTCTAGCTAGTGCTGGTTATGGGTATCTAATGGTGGCCATTGGGTTTGCTGCTTCAGAGCTTTCTGCTGCTTTTCCCAGTCTGTGTTGGCTTCCCAGTGGCCACTGGAATGCACACAGGGTGGGGATCCATCCAGTCTGCACCCAGCTAGAAGCTGCTGGGGGAAGCCTCCAGCAGTTCTAGTTGTGGGCTTATCTGGACCAACTCCAAAATGGCTCCTAGCCAATCATTCTCTCCCACAGGAGGACTGAGTCCTCTGCACTCACCACCAGCCAGTGAAATCCTCTGTATCTGTAGCTTCCCTCCACTTCTGCATCTCTTTTCAGAGGCCTCTGGGGTCACTACCTGCCATTGTCACTTTGACCATGCGTCCTCAGGTTCGAACAGCTCCTCTTACACAGTGGGTCTGGCTCCGGGGAAAGGCACCACCGGCTACCACCTTCTTCTTCATTTAAGCTTTTATTTTTACTCTTTCTCTGAGCTTCAGTTCTCACTCTAGGTTCTTCCTGAGTCCAGGGGACCCACTTCCTTCCTTCTTGTCTTCCCCATGATGCTGTATTATAGCATCTGGACTGTATTTCTCAGAGAGGCTCTTTACTCTGCTGCTTACTGTTCTGCCATCTTTCTGGAAGTCCGCTCTTCTTCATCAGTAATGCATATATTCAGTTTTTGACAAAGTTTCACAGTTTTGGTTTTTTGTTGTTGTTTTGTTTTGTTTTTTACATCCTGTTATACTTTTCCATATATTCTTTCTTTCTCTTTAAATTTTAGTTTGGAAAATTTCTATTGGCATATGTTACTCACTGATTCTTTCTTTGAGACCAGTCTTTTAATGGATGTATGAAAAACATTCTTCCCATTATTACAGTGTTTTCACTTCTAGAATTTTCTTTTCATTCTTTTTGGAAAAGTCATTTATTTTTTCACACATTACTCATTTGTTTTTACATACTGTAAATTTTTTATTGCATTTCTCAGCATATTAATTATGGTTATTTTAGATTTTCTGTCTGATTATTCTGAAGTCATTGCCACAGCTATGTCTGGCTCTGAGACTTGTGTTATCTCTTTAATTCATTGCTAAAAACTTAGCATGTATTGTACAGTAGATTCTGTTGAAATTCAGACATGATGTTGAGGTATTTTTTGGTGTTCATGAAAGATTGTTTCCAGGAACCCCTTTGGGTGCTGAAATCCACAGATGCAAGTGCCTTATATAAAGTATCTCAGTATTTGCACATAATCTGTGCACATCTTCCTGTGCACTTTGACTTGACTCTAGCTTATGTATAACTTGTATGATGTAACTACTGTGTAATAATTGTTGTACTACATTAAGGATTAACAAGAAGGAAAATGTATATATTTAATATTAATGTAGATTTTTCTTTCAAATTTTTTTGATTTGTAGTCAGTTAAATATACAGAACTTGCACATGTGAGGAAATAGGAATAAAAATAAATAGTTATTTAGTGTAAGATTTTTAAAATCTGGTTAAATCTTGGAGTGGCCTTAATGTTTACCATAGTTGTAGGTGTGAGCATCTCTAAATTCCTCCCTTGTCTTTGTTTTATTGCCCTTTATTTCCTTTGGCTTTTCTTAAGAACTCTTCCTTAATTAAAATCTGTCATTATTTCTGCTGTAAAATTGCTACCCTGTTAATGTGGTGGTAAAAGCAGGATGAGGAAGCACTACAGCCTCTCATGATTAAATCTCCATCTGTGTGTTCTTGGGCAAGCATTTCTTAGCATCTTCCCTTTTCCTGTTTCCTAGGGAAGCTAGAGAGAGTTGAAGTAGGGCAAGTACTTTCACCTTTAGGTGGACTAAGTTTCTGGTATTGCTTTTCTTTTGAAGAGGAGGCTTTTCCAAGCAGAATGCACTGATTATAGATCCAAAATTTTACTTTCCTTTCTTATTGCAGAGACAGAGTTGATTCTTTTTCTTGGCTGTTAAAAGTGGAGGTCCTGGAGGTAAAAACCTGGGAAAACATGGGCCCCTCTGAGAAATGCTGTTTCTAGGAGTTTCCTACTTTCCTGTAGTCAGTTAACTTTCAGAAAGCTGTCAGAGTTTCCACTTATTTCACTTAGCATGTTAGCTCTCCTGACCCTGACTTAAGCTATTTGCAATTTCTGGAGTGATTTTTTCTGAAATATTAGTTCTTTGATGGATCTAAACATCACTGATATTTAGCATGTTCAGCTGTTTCCCTGTTATAAGGATAAGAGATAATTTCCAATATCCTTTTATGTTGAATCTGAAATTGGAAATACCAGTTTATTTTTCATATAGATTTCATCTCAGTAAGTTTAATATCAACCTTCAATAATCTCAACTTATTTTTTCAGCATGCACAGTTAGCACTATAATAACTTTTTAAATTGTCAGAACTAACATCTATGTCATTTCTGGGTTAGTTTCATTTGATTGATTCTTTTCTCCTCATTTGGAATTTTTGATTAGATGTTAAATATAGAGAATAAATTATGGTTATATCCTGAACTTTCCTTCTCGGTGTACTTACAGAACTTGAAATAGTTACTAGTTCATGTTTTTTTCCATTTCTGTTCTCTAGGGATGTCCAGAGCAGTGATCAGTTCATGCTGATTATTGCCCATTAGGAAGATAGGACCTAACTGAGAATTTTACCAATAATCCATGTATCCCTGTACTCTGGACCAGTGATGGCTAGCATTTTAGATCTTTCAGTAATAACAGACAGCCTTCTGTGGCTCATCTGCTGTGTGGCATAGGTTCATGCCTGCCCTAGATATTTGTAGTTTGGCTGTTGAAAGTGTAACAGAGACTTAGAGATTGGACCTACCTGCAGATGCCAAACGAGTCACTAAAAGCAAGATAAAGCTTGGCATCTGGGCCTTCATTTTATGTCTCTCTTATTACCTCAAAACTTTGGGTCTGATTGCTATTCATCTCCACCTGTAGACTTCTCTTTTTTTTAAGAGAATAAAACAAAAGAGGACAGATATAAGCAGATCAGAACAGAAGAATGTAAGCAACACAACACTTCACAACAAGACAATTGGATATTAACAGTAGCTACCATAATGTCTCTTTCTTTGGAATAGTTGAGCTAAGCTTTACACACAATAATGTCAAACATAACATAATAGAATAAAACCTCTCAAGAGAATGAAAGTATTGCATGGCAATCTGAACCAAATAACTGAAGATGAACAATGGCAACTATATTATCTAATTTTCCATAAAAAATTTTTGTTTATATGACCATATATATTAAAATCCAGTAAGACACAACTTGATAGAACCAATGGTAATAGAAAAACAAAAGCATGGTAAGACTTCAGAGAAAGATGGTATTAAATCAACAATGGCTGCTGTATTGTCTTTTCTTCAAAATAACTATTCATACCATCACATATATTAAGATCAAACAAAACAGAATAAAACCATTCCAACCAATGAATGAAAACATAAGACTTCAAAGCAATATAATGGTGAATCATGATTACCATAAAATCTTCTGTACTCTTACTATTTCTTACATTAGGGAGACTATATGGTATTTATACATGTGAGTTTGATTTATTTCACTTATGAGTATGGATTCAAGTTGCATCCATTTATTTATAAATATCTCAATGAGGTCATGCTTTATAGCTGAGTAGTACTCCATTGTATAAAACTACCACAATTTTTTTTATCTACTCCTCGGTTGATGGGCACTTAGGTTGTTTCCAAGATCTGGCTATTACAAATTGTGCTGCTATAAACATGCATGTACATATATCACTGTGGTAAGATGTTTTCAGTTCTTCTGGGAATATGCCTAAGAGTGGAATAGCTGGGTCAAATGGGACCTACAAACCCACCTTTTTGAGGAATCTCCAGATTGACCTCCACAGTGGTTGCACCAGTCTACACTTCCACCAACAGTGCAGAAGAGTTCCCTTTTTCCCACAGCCTCTCCAACATTTGTTGTTTTGTTGATCCTGGCCATTCTTTCTGGAGTGAGATGGAATCTCAGTGTGGTTTTAATTTGCATTTCTCTAATGACCAGTGATGATGAATATTTTTTCACATATTTATTTGCCATTCATATTTCTTCATTGAGAACTGTGTGTTCATCTCGGATGCCCATTTTTGGATTGGGTCTTTGAATTTCAGGGGTCTGTTTTATTTTTTAAATTCTTTATAAGTTTTAGACAGGAGTCCTTTGTCTGAGGGACAGTTCACTAAGATTTTTTTTCCCAGTCTGTGGGTTTTCTTCTCACTCTGCTGGAGATTTCTTTGGACATGCATTAACTGTTTAATAAAATGTGATCCCAATTATTGATTCTGGGAAGTTTCAAACTTTTCTCAGGCCTGCGCCAGAGAGCTGCAACTCACCTCGCAGCAGTGGCGCAGGCCTGGCTCCCCTGGTTGAATGAAGGTCGCTGGGCGTGGTCCACTAGAGCCCGCAGAACCTCTGGAGCCTTGTCCAGTGTCCTAGGGTGCTGGGCCACATGTAGACTTCTTAGTCACTTAAAAAGTGACAATATTACAACGTGAGTTAGGCCTACATTTAACTAGTTGATGTCATCTCCCTTTGAGCCTGAGGTCAATGAAATAAGAGTCATTAAAGGAAGATAATGTCTAGTGGTAGCTCTCATGGAAGGCTGCCTAGAATTCTCCAGCCATTGTCCTAACCTGGGAAGAACAGAGTTGACAGACACCCCATGATGAAGTTACCTCCACATGGGAGCAGTTAGTAATTCAGGCTGTTCCCCAAAGCAGGAGCCATCGTCTCATGATGGGGACCATGTTGCCTTCCTTGGGGACAGTGATTCTCCCAGAACCTTTAAGAACTAGTCTTGAAATGCTGGCCCAGACTACAATTTGGCTGAGATTATTTACCTTGCCAGTTAAGCAAAGCCCCAGCAAAGGAAAAGCCTAATCCCGGCCTTTGTTTGGAAACATGATTCTTGTGATAGTTTTGTTAGATAAAGATGGTTGAATGTTTGGTAGAATATTCTAGTACTATAAATAGCTAAGTTAGACAGAAACTAATATACAGTCAAGAGGGACTGGGCCCTCAATGAAGTCTGCACACAAAAATAATAAAAACATCAGAATTGTGGCTGGGGGCAAATATGAAGAAAGCCAGACCACAGTGGCCAGGGCTGTGATACGGGCAGCAATGTGAGATTATACCTAGTCCAGTGGGCTCAGAGAAGTACCAGATTCATAGATGGTTACCAGAACAGTGGAACCCGTAATCCTATCCTTTCAGAAGTGTTGCTTTGATCTTTCCACGTATTCTCTTTTGTGAGCCATTTCCTTATTGGGTCAATATTAGCTAAGCGATTATAGTTGTGATTCTATAGGTTGACTGCAATTTGGCCCGTGTTGTACCCACATTGTGATTTTTCTGTATAAATTACTTCTGACAATGGGCCTTGGTGGCCACCACTCCTGGAAATCCAGGAGCTATTCTTCTTCCCCTTATTTCCAATAAACTCTCCTAATTTCCTTCTTTGGTTTGTTAATTCATTCCTAGATGTAGTAAGAACACAAACTTGGCACACAATAGGTCAGGGGTTGATAATTTCCCTATACCGCTAGTAAAGCTGTCTGGGCCCTGAGACTTGTTAACTTTTAGTAGGTAGATTTAAAATTGCTGGTTAACTAATCCAATTTTTCATCAGAGTAGAGATCTACTGGGGCATTTGCATTTATTTTGTTGATTGTTTATTTTTAAATAAACAATGTTTGTACTTTTAACACCAATTGGTATAAAGTAGTTCATATATTGCTATGTTGTGAATATGTGTGACTTTCTAAAATTTATATGCTGGAACTCTCTCCCAACACAGGGCATGGATGGGAGCCAGCTTCAGTGATAATTCAATGAATGCTGAGGTATCAGCACAAATTTATAGATAAAAGCTTTAACTGAGAAGGAAGAGAAGAAGAAACAGGAAGCACTTCAGCCTGAGGAGAAGAGTTTAGGGGGCTCAGTGCTGATGGAAAAGATCAAAAGCATGGATCATTCCCTTCACAAAGGGAAGAGAGCAGTCTTTGTGCACAGCTGGAGTGGGCAAGGGTCAGGGAATTTCCTATGGGTCACAAGCACGGTACTTTTTTTCAAATACCTTCCTTGTGCTGTAGGGGCTTTCTTCTCCATGTGGGACAAGAAGCATAGAGTAGTTTCACCCTTGGAAAACTTGGGGTGTCTCTTCAAGTGTACCTGCTCCTTGCAGTAAGAGAAGGGGAATAGGGGAGGCTCTATTCCATGCCACTGCTAGCATGGTTGGGTAGGGCAAAGACATGTCTTTCAATTTAGTGGATAAAATGTCACAGATTAAGCTCAGGAATCCCTGCCTGTTGTCTCCACAAGGATCTCTTTCCTACTTCACCTCATGAAGATAATATTAAAAAGAGGAACTTTGGGAGGTGGGTAGGTCCTGGGACTTTGAATGGTGACCCATGAATGGAGTTAGAACCCTTGCAAAGGATGCTTGTGGAGCTTACTTGTCTCTCTCTGCCATGGAATGACACATGGAAGGTGCTACCTCTGAGTTATGGCCTCCACCAGATGGCAGATCTCCTGATACTTTGATCTGCCTCCAGACTGCACAAAACAAGTTTCCATTACTTACAAATCACCCTTTCTAAAGTGTATATTATGACAGGCCCAAGTGACTAAAGACATAAATCATATAATTCTTAACAGTGATATAGTCTTCCTTTTATTATTGATATTTTAAAATTTTCTTTCTCTTTAACCCATCTTATCAGTCTTTTTAAAAGTACAGAATCTCTTCATTATTTCTTTATTTTCTACTTCATAAATTTTTGGCTCATCTCAATTTTGTACAGCTTCAACTGAGACTGGTGTGGAAGAGACAGACTTTTGCTTGTTGGAGCTGGACTCCAATTCCGTGGTTGTGTCACATGCTCTCCTTACCACAGCTCCTCTAGACTTTCATTCTCTGTTCACCCAACCCATTAACTGTAGCTCAAGATCTTCAATATCTTCAACAAAGTCTTCCCCATCTCCCTGACTTGCTCTATCCTCTTCGTTCACCCAGTGACCACCCCTGCACTACTCATGTGATACATCCTTTGCATTGTTTTGTGCCACGAGTGAGCTTCTAGTGCGTAATTTTGTGTGGATTTAGGAACTGCTCTCAGGTCATGCAGTGACCTGTTAGGGGCAGGCAACAGCCTTCTTTACCTGCATTCACCAGTGTCCTGCAGATGTTAGATCACTGTGTGTCTTTTCATAGGTTCTGGCTTTGCCGTCTGCTTCCCACAGTGAGCTCCTCCTGGGGACAGGAGGGGGACAGTAGAGCCTCAAGTCTGTTTGTTTTTTTTTAAACTCCCAGTTCAGCAGCCTGCACCTATCGTGGGGACTCAAGGGAATATCTGTTGATTCAAGGTTCTGGTGCAATCCATTTCCTCTCTGTCATCCCCACTTCTGCATCCAAGCCACTTTCTTTTCCCAAGGAATCTATCTCCACTATGACAGCAGATTTCATAGAAACTCTTCTCTCTCTGCACTCAGACTGCACAAAGCCTCAGGGAAACCATTTCAGGGATGAATATATCTGGCAACCCTTTAAAATTGTGGTCCCAAATGCTTTAGAAATTCTCCAAGTTTTTAATCAAGACTTGCAATTTTTAGTACTTCTCTACCAGCCCCTTCCCCACACATATAAATTGCATCCTTTTCTTTATTCCTAGGGAAAAAAATTTCCCATGGTTCATTTATGAGTCTGATATGCTCTGCATGTAAAATTGCTGAAGTTTTTAAACTGGTAGTTAAGATTAAAGCTGACTTTTCATTTCCCTCTTTTCTTGCTTGAATCATTTTGCCTTTTCCTCTAATTCTGGCACCATTTGGTCCTTTCCAAATGGAGCACTGAATTATTAATGCTGCTGTAAGCATTGTGGTGCCACAAAACTTGCACATAGCTCACTCTCAAAGGAAGCATTGGGTCATTAAACACTGACAACCCACTGCAAACCCTGGGACCACATCTCTCCAAAAATATTAGTTTATGAAATAATTTCACTACTGTGAAGTTTTTAGATTTTTTATACCTGGCTTAATTAAATTTACTTTAATATGCATTAATTAACCACTCATAATTTCCTAAGAGACTGAGCTAGGAGTTGTGCTTCCTCTGGATCTCAAAGACTAATGAAGCAGGAAAACATGAAACAGTAATGCTGGAGGAAGCAGGTATCCAAAGAGACCCAGAGGGTAGCAGACACACAGGCCAAGTTATTATTTCAGAAGACGAGTCAGGGAGACTTCCTGGAAGAAAAAGGATGGGCTATAGGTGATGAAGACTTGGAGAATGGCGGTGACGGAATTGCATGGGGTCATTTTGAATCATGGCAAAGGCACAGACGATGTAGCCAGTGGGAAAGTGAGTGAGGAACATTAAGCATGAAGTCTGAAGTTGTCAAGGGCAAGTGGATGTTTACCAGCACCACACGGAAAGCATACCATCACCTGTGTTCCCTATTGGCTCAGACTCACACATGGAGCTTCTTTGGATTATAAAGAGTCAGCATAGTATTAACTTGCTCCTATGAGAAAGAAAGCTGGTTTCAGAAGTGGGAAAACTCAGGACAGAAAACACTGGGATGAGTCAGGGCTGAGGCCTCTGCACAGCTGCAGACAGCCGTTTGGTGGCTTCACTTCCCTTGGGGACCACAGTCAATGCTGTTTCTGTGGAAAGCCTAACATTTTGTATAAATTCCTTTGCCACCACGTGGTTATAGTAATAAAAATATCATTTTTGTATTAGTTAAACAAAATTGACATGGGCCCTGGTCTCTGGTATGTGCCCAGTGGTTTGAATAGCAGTAGTGCTTGAGTGAGGGAGGGGTTTTCCTGACCTTCCAGGTAGCTCTGGCTTTGGGGTGTCAGGAAGATACTTTTGCTTCAGCCTCAGGTGGAGGAAGCCTTCATGGCCATTCTACTCCGGACTCTGTACACCTTACCTGACTCTTACTTTCTCACACTTCCTGTTTCAGTCAAGTCCACTGCCCTGTTGTCTGGGAGGCTGGCTTTCTATTCTTTCCCAAAGTCTTTCTTTCCTCTTGCCATTTTCTCAGGATTGTTATCCTGCCTCTTTCAAGAACACTTCTGGGATGCATCTGTTCATGTTGACCTAGTGACACTTGTGGTCTGAAGAATTCAGCGTCTTCTTTTCTCTTATGCTGTGCTTAACTCTAGCATGCCTCACCCAGGGTTCACTGCAGCAAGTAACAGACCAGAGTTAGAGCTGTCTCTATCGGCTTGAGAGCCATGACTTCTCTCTGCAGATGTGGACATATATGTGACCCTCCTAGATATTTAGGCTTCTCCTTCCACATCTCTGAGTGCTTGCAATAGTGCTCTGCTTTTTGTGAGGTTTGTCCCCAAGACAATGTTGAGAAATAATCAAGGATTTGTTAGGGAGGACTTCAGAAGCAGTCTGACTCCAGCAGAGTCCCAGAATAGGCCCAGAGGACAGCTGGGGCAGAGTCAGGTTTTATCCTCTCTTGTTTGAGTTTCATGTTTGACTGAGTCACAGGAATTTCCCCTTCAGGTACTGACAGTGCTGAGGGGAGCAGACCCATGTCATCTGCCCTGGTGCGAAGGGCTGTGCTTTGGTTGTGGTGGTCCCTTGACCTCTTTGGGATTCAGTTTCTTAATTGGTAGCTCTCTGACTATGGACAGTGCTACTGTTCTCACAGAGACAGACATCATTTCCAAAAGTGCCTAACCTAGCCACTCATGAAACCCCCTCCTCCCCACTCCTCTCACACACATTCTCCCCAGGCCCATGCTCAGGCGCCTCTTCAAACTGACACTTAGGTAGTTGGTTGGGTTTCCTGCACCAGGGCCTTATCTAAGCTTGCTGAGATCTAGGTTCCAGCTTGTATCCACCTTGGTCTCCCAGTCCAGATGCTCACCTCTGAGGTCCTGCAGGCACCATTCTGTGCCTTGCATTGGGTGGTATTTGCCTTGATTTTGGCCTCCCACTGATGTTTCAAGTGCTGATATCAATCAGCCTTGTCTTATTCCTAGTGCAGGGCAGGGCCTCTGTCATGAGCAGGTCTAAGCAGTTCCTCTGGGCTGTGAATGCTCTGAAAAGAGGCTGTCCCACCATGCCCTTCACCTGATGTCTGGCCCAATGCCTGGAGCTCAGTGGATGTTCAGCTCACTCCATGTGCTTATGAGCAGCTGGGAAGGAGCCTGGGGCTGTACTGTTGAGTATGGGTGCTCTGCTCTAGTCAGGAATCTTATAGGCCATAAAATAAGGCACATCCTATTCTCCAGGCTGCTGGATAGCTAGCTAATCTTTTTGCCTCAGGTTGGTCATGGCAACTTGTAGAACAGTAGAAGGGCACAGAATTCTGAGATCTGGTCTGGGGTACGGAGAAAGTAGAGATGTTTGCGCTCAGTATGTATTTGTAGTTTCCCTCCAGAACAACATCTTTATAAGAGCTCAAAAGAGGAGTGTTTTGTGATTCTGATGGAGAACCAGATGTGTGAACCAGAATCGGAGGAATGCCATCTGTAGTCACTCTTGCCTTGGATCTGGTCGTGGGCCAGTCAACGGCCCAGTTGATGTATTCTGAGGAGGGGCACCAGTAAAGAAACCATATGGGGAGATTGGCAATGAGACATGAATATTCACTTTGCATCTGGTTGCTTTGGTATTTTGTAGAAATGGTCCCAAACTGACTCCCGGCATCAGTATCCACATCTCTCCATTATGAAGGGAGTTCTTTGTATAGATTATGAAATATTGATAGCTCATTTTCAATGTTTTAATTGTACTTCAGAGAACACTGAGCTGCAGTCAGTGCTGGGCACCTGCTTTCCCTTTGACCTCAGGGAAATGGAATTTGGAGAAGCAAGAATGCAAAAAGCAATCTTATAAATAAACCAGAGGGATTGCAGTGAGGACGGCTGCACATAGGCAGATTGGTGGGCCTGCCTGCTTCTCAGAAAGCTGCCATCTGGGGCATAGGAGAAAATAAAATCAAATCAGCATTCTGGAGTGAAAAGTCAAGGCAGGTGCAGGCCCTGGGCTCTTTTCTCAGCCCTCCTTCCATACTGGTATCTGGGCTGCAAGTGGGGTCTTGCTGCTTCCTACTGTGCTGTGTGTGTGCAGTGTGAACAGGGGCCCGGGGTCCCCAGCCATGTTCCACGTGATATGAGTCCCCGTCAACATTCCATGATCCTCTCAGATCACACACAGGCAGCAGGCCCAGTGCTCTCTAGAACAGCTGGACTTCTCAGGTTTGGGAGGAGCCTGCGTGGGAAGTAGCAGAGAACTGCTAAGAAGGGCAAGTCTGGGCTAAAGGGCAGTGCAGCATCGTTTCCACTTGGTCCACAGCATATGCTGGTGTGGCAGTCAGCATGCAGGGTGTGTCCTTGGGGAGCCTGCTGCAGCTCTTCCATGGTTACGTGAGCCTGGGGTTGCAAATTAAGCGTAACTACGAGAAATCTCTCTGGAAGCTGCCTCTAGTCCTAGGGGGCTTAGACATCTTCCCAGCCCCCTCCAGGCCAGGCATCTACTTTCTGCAGGTCCTGGTGGAGAGCAGGGGTCAGTGACTCCATTAGCTTGGCATCTGGCATTTTCTGCTTTGTGATTTACTTGGTGCTGGCATCTTCCCTACTTGTTTAACTTTTCATGAGTGTGCATGTCTCACTTTTCAGCCTGTGTTACAGGAGCCCCTGAGGGCGAGGCAGCACCATATGCTTCAGAATCAATATCCTATCATGATCCTGGAAAGTCCTTTTCTCTTAGGACCTAACTTCACTGGTGAAGCTGCTGCTTGGGAGTTTCAGTAGTGTCCCGAGGGCTGCAGCAGGCCTCTCCTGAGCACTGCAGGCTTTCTCCATCTCTGCTGTGGACTGAGCTGCTGTTTGTGGGTACCAGGTGAGCAAGAGCTTAGCACAGTTTCCATATGTGGTCACCATTTTCTTCCTTCCTGTACTCAGTGAAATCACTCTCATTGGCAACTGTGGAACAACCTATAATCTTATTTTCTTGAGTCACATTTTAGTTTTAAGACTATTATTTTAAAACAAAAGTTCAATTTTAAATATATTTAATTATCAATAAATTATTGTATGTGTGATATGAATTTTCTTCTGCCAAACAAAGGATTTTATATTTTGAAATCTCTATTGTTTCACCATTTTAAATTTCCAGCACAGGTGACACTTCCCTGTGGTCACACATTGAGAGCGCTGTAAGCCTCTGGCTTTATGGATTTGCCTTGAACTGCTTTGCTACAGTCACTTATTTTTAATGTTCTATTTGTGACATTATGCAACAGTACAGGGCTGATGTCACAAACTGCACCTGGGGAGAGTTTGAATGATTCCCATCTTCTTATCGGGCCGAGTTGATGTCACCTGGGAGCATAAAGTGTCACCCACCCACAGCTCTGTGTATTGATCCACATGGAGAACACCATATTTATCAAAGGATGCGTGGTGCGGCGTGTTCACTGGAAGCTTACATTTACGTTATGGGAAGTCCTCAAAGATCACGATGAATGTTCAGTGAGATGAGCGTGAGCTCTGCTAGAGGAGGGAAGTATGTTACGGATCAACATTTAGTAAGCTCTGCTGCTGCCTATCCTCGCATGAGCTGCTCACCCACCCTGGGGGTGACCTTGTTGCTGTGGTAACGATCACATTGTGCCAG
Organism: Hydrochoerus hydrochaeris; assembly: GCA_004027455.1. Taxonomy (NCBI): domain Eukaryota; kingdom Metazoa; phylum Chordata; class Mammalia; order Rodentia; family Hydrochaeridae; genus Hydrochoerus; species Hydrochoerus hydrochaeris. The sequence continues at coordinate 27,676 of PVLA01011972.1, read as the reverse complement.
AAGCAGAAGACCCCAACCACAAACGCACAATTTCTCCCAGTTTGGCTGCACCCATCGCACGGGTTCTTCACAGATGAGGATGAAGGTTGGTGGCCAAGCATAGCTGCCAGTTTGTGGCCATGCTGTACTGAGCCACACAGAGCTCGGGTATCCACACTAGAGGTGCTGCAGATCCCAGGACAAAGCCAGCTGAGTGAGCTACTTCCCCAACCAAGCCTGAGTGGACAGTGGACAGGCGTCACTTCCAACTCTACAGACAAAGCAGGTCACCTGAGGAGAGGATCGGGGAGGGTGACCCAGTGTCTGCCTGAGTCTGGAGCTCTGTGTTCAGGCCAGCACAGCTGCCCCATGCTGCCGGCCCCGTCTTGTCTTCAAGGAACATGCTCACAGCGAGTTCAGGAGTGATACCTTGCAAGTGAAAACTGTTTGTGAAATCTCACTCACACTCTGTGAATGTATAAATATCCTTTACTTTTAAAATATGGCTATTTAAGGAAACAATGTTTGGAGCAGCTTCTTTCCTCCTGTGCTGCATCCATGGTTCTCATCTAGGGCTGTGCTTGCCAGTGCGTCTGAAGAAGCTGCAGCCCTTGGAACCACCAGGGCCCCTGAATCAAATAGGAAGGGAGGCCCTGCCTGGGTCCTTGTCACACACTCCCAGGCTGCTCCTAAGTGAAGCCCCATTGACTAGCACCACTGTATCTAACAGGAACTTACAGAAAAATCTGCACCCTTGGGGCCACGCCAATGTCACTGACCCTCACATCCACAGCATGGGCTGCCAGCTGAAGATGGAGCCACCAGCTCTGGGCAAACAGCAAGCTCCCCACTTTCAGAGCCATCTTGACTAAATCACTAGTAGAGGCAAGACAAAGGTACAAATTTGAAACTTCAGAAAGTTTGAACCATTCCAAGGCCTTGACAAAGCACTGACTGTGTTCATGCTGCAGTCCCAGGGTCAGGGAAGGAGACCTGGGTGCAGGCAGTGGAGCCCAGCCCAGCAGGGGACTGTTCAGCAATGACAGAGGCAGAGCCATTTCTGCAAACACAGGTAAGCAGGGATCATAATGAGAGGCGCCATTTACATGCATTACACACCTTTATCTTTTCCACACTGCACGATGCTGTTGGTTCTACGGGCACCAGCTCTCCTTCAATTCTCTGCCACGATCATGTATCATAGCAATTCTCTTTCATTTCTTTGGTTGATGAAGATTCACATTTTTCTCACAATCTCTTTAAAATCTCTGAGAATTACCACAGTCAGGGTGATTTGAAGCACTTTCAGAGGACTTATTTCCTTTGTGACTTTTCACAAAGTTATCTTTGCAAGGTCTCCGTACTGCACCTTGAAAATTTAAGGAAGTTTTCTGCAGCTTAATGAGGGAAAGTACCACAGCTGCTCTAGGTTTCTACTGGCTCCTGTGTTATTTTTGCTGTTTTATGTGCACAGAGCTCAACAAATACTGCAGGAGTCACTTGAAGCGTCTTTCCTGGGCACCTAAACATGCAAAAGAGCAGGGTACTGTGTCAAAGGCCTCTTATACCTTAAAGGTTCTTGTGTCCTTAAGCTCTGATCAAGTAGGACCCTGGCATCTGGCAGGGTGAGTGCTGGTGAGTCGCTATCCTGATGCAAGCAGCCTCCATGGGTTTCAAAGTAAACAGGTCAGAGCACGCGGTCTTCACCGAGTCCTAACCACCGGCATCTTACAAGGGACTCCGCAAGGGACAGGTAACTCTGGCTTCTCTTCAGCAGGGCAGCAAACCCAGGTGCCCCGAAATCGAGCCACTCTCCCTGTGAGTGTGAGACTCTCAGCACTGTCACGTGCACAGTCAGGGAGCAACTGGCAGCGCAGTGTCAGTCTTGCTCTTGCACACATACACACTTGTGTGTGCAGATGAACTCACATGTGAGACACCTGTGGTACTCACAGCACCAGCCGTCACTGCTTCTCCTTCCATGAAGTCATAAGGGTCAACCAAGTACCCAGAGAGAGTGCTGCATTGTTTACCATACGGGGGTCAGGATAGGTCAACCTATCTGCCACGTCTTAACTCCTAAACGATGCTGTTAGCTATAGGCCCAGAAGGATGGCTCTCATACAGACAGCTTTGCTTTGAAGTTGGGAGCAAGGCAGGGAGAGAGGCTGAGAAGGAATGGAAGCAGGGGTCAGGCTGAGGCCCCCCAGCTCAGGAACAGAGGGGACAGCAGCCTCATCTAGGTTCATCTGATCTGCCAGAGCCCTCTCCTCTCCTCGAGTGAAGAGAGCACTGACCCCTGTGGAGGATGCTGCTTTCCTTGAGGTCAGGGACCCTGTGGGTGATGTGCCTGCTGGTTCACCGTGGGAGATAGTGCAAGCCAGCTGCTCAGCAGTGACAGTGAACACCAGCCAGGGACCAGACCGGTGGTAGACAGCAGGTGGAGCATGGTCTCATGGCCACAGAGGGCTTTCACACAGCCGTAAAGGAATTGCTCTGTGCTTCAGAACACAGAGAAAGACCAGAGGAGCAGACCTCCATCTGCCCAGCTGCCTTGTTGCCCCCGGGGGTTTGCTGCAGAAGACAGATCTTGAGTTTTTGCCTCCAGGTGCCGGGCAAGGACTACTCTCCTTCCACTTGGCTCTACTCCCTGCCCTGTCCTGGCAGCTCAGCGCTGTGACTCAGCCAGCAACACCCTATGGCTAGTGGCAGTGGCCAAGACCCATGCCCCAGCTCTGTAGCTTGGTCCTGCATGTTCCCCTTTCAGTCTGTCAGCCCTTACCCCTGCCTGCTGCACCCTGACACTTCATAACACAAAGGGCTCCTGGCTATTTTTGTAGGAAGTCCCTCCCTCCAGCCTAATCCAGATTCCACCTTGCTGGGCAAACTGCAGTTCATTCTTCCCAATCTAGCTGGCTCAGCCCCAGCCTTCTAAGGAAGCTCCTGACATGCAGATGTCTGGGTTAGGTCTCCCTCTCCGCCCTTAACTACAGCTGTGAAATTTCTGAAGAAAAGGGTGAGGTTGATTTGTCTTACTTTTTCTAACATTTAGCAAGTTCTATTGATGTTTAGGAGTCTCACTGATGTCTGTGACCAAATTTGTGGTTTTTACTTTGACAGTTTGTTTCCTTTTGTAGTTCGTGAAGCTGCTAAGGCTGCAAATGAGGTTTGTTGATCAGAGGCATAAAGACAGAGCAAGAAACAGTCAACGTACAGCATGGGCAGGGATTAAATATGCTCCCTGACCCCAGTCTCCTTAAGGCTGTGTTTGACTGCCGCCTATGAATGGCATTAGGAGGTGTGTGTGACACCACCAGCTCCTCTGTTCTGTGCCGGGTGGCTGTGAAGTACTCCAGGAGCCTGGAGATCTGTAAACCAGGCCCTGGAAGACACTTCTCCAGTTCCGGGAGTTAACTGAGAAAAGCAGGCTGCTCTATAGTTTTTCTCTGCTTATTTCTAATCACTGGCACTCTGGAGCCAGCTCACAGCCAGACCCAGGCTCAGAGTGGCTGACGTTTCCACTAATTTATTGCCTCTCACAGTGACCTTGGCATGGCATCCCACTCCAGCCAGGCCTGGAAGGTGAATCCTTTCCTCAGGCAGGCGCAGGATGCAGACCCTGCTGGGATGCTGGGCCTCCCCTTGGAGGGAGACTGGAAAGCTGCCTGGCCCTGCTCTCATTAGGGTGGTGTCAGAAGAAAGAGGGCAGTTTCATTGGCAATTGCCTCATCCCTGGCACTTCCCTGCCTAATCATAAAACCTGTCACATTCCCTAATAGGAGTTGTGTTTTCCTCTCATTTGTGTCCTTTGCTAGTATGAGGACAGGGGAAGTGCTTTACTCATCTCCAAGTTCTTTTCCACTGGCACAAGGTGAGTGTCTAAGAAATGCAAACTCATGAATGAACAAACTTAGATTGTCCTCAGAGGTTTTAATGCACAGCAATTAGATTGAGATGGCCAACATTTATGTGATGTGAATGAATGTGAAAAGCCTGACAAATGCCATCTTTAGATGAAAGCAGCACAGGCTGCACCTGGTAGATGTGCTTGGTGTCCTACCAGGCCAGCCCAGGTGCCTCAGTTTCCCTCCTTGCTTTTCTTGTGACCCATCCTTGAGAAGGTGGTCTGCTTTGAGCACACACATTCAGGGTGTGTGTCCCCAAGGTTGCTTCATGGTAGTGACCTGTGGGTCCTGTTGGACACTGAGCTCTTTGGAGGCAGACGAACAGGCTCTTAGCTCCTGGTTGCTGCTAGGTCCACTCTGCCTGGGTTGCCCCGGAAGGCAGGACTGCAGGGTGGGATGCGGTGGCAGAAGCTGGTGAAGGCTGGGGAGGGAACAATGCACAGGTGGGCAGGGAGCTGGGTACTGGGGCAGCTGGAGCTGCAGTCCCCAATGGGAAATGGAGGAGCCTGAGCCATTTATCAAGCAGCCACCTCTCAGAGAACAATTTTGGCAGTTTTTGGAGAAAAGCCATACAACTGGTGACTTGTCTTGATTTGTGATGACAGACCTGAATCTAGGAGGGTTTCCCTCCTCAGGAGGGAGGCATTTTGGAATCAGTCATGAAGATGATTGTGAATTTTGAAAGGCAGAAGAGACACAGCCTGAAACAGAATGCAAAATTGAAAAGTATTTTGGTGGACAAATAGAAATGGCCACAGAATAAGGTGTACTCTTTAAGTCAGAGGCATCGCTTTTAATCTTTTAATCACAATGTACTTAGGTTGTTCAACCATAAGGATTGAGTACCTCTTCTATTGTGTAGTCCTAGTCAAGGCAAAAAGCCCAGAAATCTGAGATGTTTGACAAGCATTACATCTAGTTGTTCTCAATCCTTCTGCAATAGTGCTAACAACCATTCTAACATTTGACAGCCAAGGAGATCAGGCTTGAGAAGGTTGAGTGTCTTGCTCAGTTACCACTGAAAGAAAGGGCTACATTTAAACTTAAGTCCTGGGGATCAGCGTCAGAGCTCAGTGGTAAAGGATGTGCTTACCATGCAGGAGGCTCCGAGTTCCATCCTCAGCAACACACACACATACACACACACACACCCCAAGTCTTTCTAAAACTCAGGTCGTAAATTGATCTGAAATTTCAAGAACAACAAGTGGAAAAAGGAGAAAGAAAGAAGGGAGGAAAGAAGGAAAGGAGGTAGGGAGGGAGAAGGGAGGAAGAATAAAAGGAAGGAAGGAAGAAGCGGAGGGAGGGGAGGAGGAACAAGTCTTTAACAGTCTTACCTTCTCACTGAGGAACAGTACTGAGGACATGCAACATGGCACCTGATGGCACTGTAGGAATCAGAGTGTCAGAGAGACTTGCTGTGGGATACAGTTCCATTTGGGCAGCCAACCTGGCAAGCAGCAGGGCTGAGGTTCATCGGAGCCCTGAGGCTGGGGAGTCTTCTGTCCACCTTCAGAAACGGCGAGAACAAATACAAAGCAGCTCTCTGAAGCTTGTTCTCCATCCACTGCAGGCTGAGCCAGGACACACTGCCTGGGGAATGCTGAGACCCGGTTCAACCCCTGGTCAAACCTCATGATCTGAAGTTGTAACAAATGGAGGCAGTGGGTAAGCATCAGAAATAACAGTTGCCAGAGAGGCTCACGGAAGTCACAGAGGTAGCAGGAATGGGCGGAGGGGAAAAGTTGGGAAACAGAGCCCAGTGGAAAGCAGGGAGTCCTGGAAGAGGAGGAAAGTGAAGTGGATGCAGACAGCGGGAGTTTTTCTGGAGGTCAGTCAAGAGTGATGAGAAGGGCTGCTAGGGAAGGCCAGACACTTGGACCATCGGGAGTTCTGCAGAGGGGCTTCTGTGGCAGTTTTAGAGCAGACCCTGTCAGCCTCCTAAATGGCACTGGTGACGGGAACACCGGATGGACATGCAGCTTGGTGGCTCAAGCTGTGGTCCTGGCAGGCACCACCTAGAGAACAGTCTCTCTCACCTTTAAACCTGCCCCCTGAAAAAGGCTGTGATCCAGATCTGGTCTGCATCTCAGAAATAAACACAGCTGGAGCAAAGGTTTCTGTTGGTTCTGTATTTGTTTTGTTTAACCAGTACACTGTGTAATAGGTGGGTCAATGCTGAGTTATCTGTAGGATGATACTTAAAAGAAATGTAAGTCCAAAGTCCTCCAGGTCAAGCCACTATCCTAAGCGAGAATATTTAAGCTTTACTCTTTGCTCCTACCGACTGCTTCACATTATGTGCCACTGAGATAGCTCAACTAATGTAAAATGCAAAGTTCTGTCTTAGTACGCAGCCATGAAAAATTGAACACAGACCTACAAACTCTCTCACATGACTCATCTGCACTCAATGTGAATGAAGGAGACGCTCCCTTGGAAACGTTTGCAAAGATCACAGAAGTCAGAAAGCCGTGATTCCCAAAGGACAGCACTAGACGAGGGTTGGTAGCACGTGGGCTCCTTTGAAATGATGCCACGTGAAGGAAAAAATGAAAAAAGGGATAAAATGAGCTTTGTGAACAGGTTTGGAGGAGATGAGAATGGGAAGAAAAGAGGTTTTGAGATACATCATGTACAGGTTGAATGTAGTCATTATGTACACTTAAATTGCACCAATCAACTTAAATAAATTTAAATAATGTCACAGGAAGGAGAGAATGGCAAGGAAAAGGGTAAACTGCTCCACCAGGAGCAACTGAGACTTCAGTTCACATCTTCTCAGAAATGCAAAGAAACAAAGCCTACGAAATAGCAACTGATAATGATGAACAGAGGCAGCCTGAAGAAGCATTTTTAGACACACGGAAAACATGATCAAGGGGTAAACAGCACATTGGAAACTAAAGAAAAGCAAATTATTGCACTAGCTCAAAGGATTCCGCAGCCATTCAGATGCCAAAGACAGAGAGCAATTACCAATGACAAAAAGAAGGTCGGGGAAAGTCCTCACTGGTCTGTGTGAGGGAGCCCAGGAGGACAGGCCCAGCCCACATCCGAGGGTTAGGAGCAGGTCCCTGAACGAAAAAGGGCTGACTCTTCTGAGGGAAAGAGCTCTGGGCACTGGAAGAAAGTACCAAATACTGCGGAGTGCTTGGTGACATTTTGTTCGTGTAGAAAAAAGTTCTTCCACCAGCCAAAAAGAGAAAGTCAGTGTTTTTTTTTAAAAATATATCCATTGGAGAGAATGACTTTGCCCATTAAAATAGTGAAATTCAGAAAACAATAGAGCACAATTTACAAATGGGTTCTAACAACAACAACAACAAAAAAGCCCGGGATTCTTTACTGTCACCGTGTGCAAAGAAATCCCAAGATTGTTCCCGAGATGCCGAGGCTCAGGACGGTCTCTGCTGCTGGCTCCGCCCTCTGGGCGGGGCTGGGAGAGCTCAGGGAAATCCTGTGGCCAAATGACAGTGACAGAGGTTAGCTGAAGACAGGAAAGGTCACGTATGAAACTGAGCTTGAAGTTCTGGAAAATAAGAGGGTTTCAGGCTGTATGAAAGATGCATTTTTATTCTCATAGCAATGCATTTTTTCATGAACTCATATAATCTTTCAAAACATTATTTTATTATCCTAAACAAAAGAGCGAGTTAATCTCCAGCAGGTTGTAAAGAGCAGTCTCCCCTCTTCATGTGTGTCTGTGGCAGACTGAAGTTTAAACATCAATAGCAGAAAAGAAATAACTTTAAGCAACAAACCTGGCAGAAATTAGAGTAATATTAAATGACTGTTGTTAATGATTTTGTGAACCTCCATGCTACATTCAAAAAAGAATGAAAGAATACTCAGATTAAATGCTGATTGGGTCTTGGCTGCAGATAGCGTAACCTATGTCAGTAGATTAGAGCATAAGCACTTACTAGCGATGAAGTCCTAGAACTCTTGTGAGCATTGAAGAAAGACTGCTGAACCTGTGGGAGTCACTTTCTGCATCATGGAATAAACCTGACCCCACATGAGCTGCTCTCCAACTAGGACCAGAAACTTGGTGAGGCGACGACCTCTCCACTGGCATTGACAGCATTTATGTTAAACGGTGTGGGGAGTTTCAGAGATGAGAGAAAGACAGTGCTATGGAAGTACAGTGTGGCATAAAGATAATCAGCTGCAGCACTATGCCGAATTGGTGCTGTATAAGCTTGAAGAGATTCTCCCCAGGGGACCATAAAGGAATACATGTTTTCAGGAGAAAGTCAAGTTTTGTTTAGAGCAAGAGAGTTAATGGAATTTTCCGAGCAAAAATTGACTGAGTGGTAGGCTTTGATATTGTGAGTTAGGGGGTGAGGGTGCTTGAGAGACCAGGGAAGAGTAAGTGGAAGAAAGAAATCTAGGAGTTTCAAAGTAAGGGGTGCCCTGGGATTCTTATTATGACAAGCTAGAGAGAGTCATACAGTGCAATGAAATTATTCATAATGGCCTGTTAGGAGGTAGAGAAAAATCTGTTCCAATTATTTTCTCTTTTCTGGGCCTGGTCTCTTAGGCTCTGTAAAGAGTGGAGAGGCATAATTGAATTATATGTCCTTCCAAATTAAATAGCTTCCTTTGCAAGTTACCTGGAAACTTTTGACAGATCAATGTCCACTTCCTCAGTCTTAGGCAATCATTTAGAATAAAAGGAATTTCAGAAAAATTGGTATGATAAATACGAAATCTTAGCTACTTATTCCCAGAGGTCCAACAATGTTGCATGACTATTCTAATGAGAATGTAATTTTCATCTTGGTTCTTTTCCACATACTTCATTTTACTAAATCTGATTTTTAGATGCCCTTTGTTTATACTGGCTTGCCTCAGTTTTCCTGGTCCTAACCCAAGAAATTTCTCTTTTATAACTTCTCATCAGTAGGATAAGATCTTTGTTTAGCACCTAGTAGGAGATTTTTGTGTTTCATCTTCTGGAAGGCAAGGTTTTTCTTGCACAAGAAGAGTTTGGTGAAGCCTCCTTGTTTTAAAACTGTCTCCCAGCAGTAGCCCTTTTCTCCCGCCTGCTGCCCATAGTGTCCTGCAGGCACCAAGGCTTTCTCATGAGCTTATACAGGTTAGGTGAAAATAGCTTGCAAGGATGAAGTGCTTGCTCTGTGTCAGAGATCACCGTCATTTCTATGTGTACAATAGCACACAGCTGATATTTTAAAAATGTGTAAAGATATTTAGCTGATTTTTTAAAGCTTTATTTTATTTTAATGGCAAATTAAAAATTACATATGTTTACATGGTAGAAATATTTCAATATTTGAATACACTTTGCATTGTGTAATAATCAAACAAGACTAAGTAGAATATTAATCATCACAAACATTTACCACTTGTTTGTGATAAGAATGTTTAAAACCTCTTTTTCTAAAGCTGATCTGATGTGCTATAGAGGAACTGCTGTGTCATCTTACTGAGCAGTTGAATACCACAGCTACCTATTCCTGCAATATTCCTGACTACAACTCAACAATCGCATGGCCAACGTGTACTCACTCATGACCACTTCTCTCCCCCTACCTCTGAAACCTTCATTCTATTCCCTACCTTCAGACATTCCACACATATGGGAGATAATGCTGTATTTATCTTTTTTCCTGGCTTATTTCAATGAACACAGAGTCATACAGATTTATCCTATTGTCACAAATGATAGAATATTTTTCCTTTTTAAGAACTGAAATCTCTCTCTCTCTCTCTCTCTATATATATATATATATATATAAACACTAGCAAATAGCAATATATAAAATATGTACTTAATTTAAATATATTTGTACGAATATACTTGCATGAATGTTATATGATTACATAAAGTATATAGAAAGCCGCATTATATAAAAATACTTGCACACCTTGAGCAAGTGAGATTTATTTAGAAACAACATTGGTTTAATACTATAAAATCACTGAATGTATTATATCATATTATAGACTAAAGAAAAAACATCAATAGATACAGAACAAGCATTTGACAAGTTAACTTTTTTATACACAAACAACAAATACTCAGCGAATGAGGGCTGAAAGAAAATTTCCTAGTGATGAAGGCAGCATTATGCTCATGTAAGACAGATAGTGCCTTGCCCTTCAGAACAGGAGGAAGTCAAGAATATCTAATCTCATCACATTTGTTCAGTATATTAAAGAATCTAGCTAAAATAAACAGGAAAAAGCAAACAACATTTATGTTGGAAAAGAAAGGATAAAGTTACTAGTTTTCAAAATCACATGATATTGTATGTGGAAAATTACTAGGGAGAAATTCATGAAAGTATTACAACTAATAAACAAGTCCAGCAAGGTTGCAGGATACAAGAGCCGCAAGCAAAAAACAACTTTATTTGATAAATTAAAATAAACTGAAAGTAAAATTAAGAAAATAATTTCATTAAAAAAATCATAAAAAATAAAAATTTAAAAAGAATTTAGCAAAAATTGCAAGTATTGTACTCTCAAAAATCTAAAGATCTTGAAAAGTCTAAAGATCTTGATAAATGGAAAGACATTCTATATTCAAAGATGCAAGTATGAAAATAATATAGAAATATTCCTGAAATTGGCCTAAAGATTCAACATAGTCCTTTTTATGGTTGATACACTGTGTCAACTTGAGAAGCCTAGAAGCTTAACTAAGTAACTCAGTTGCTCCACATCCTGGGATATAGAGCCCTTAATGCTCTAGGATGTTGCTCATTGTGTCAATTTGAGAAGGTCAGAAGTTTAACTAAGTGATTCAGCAGGGGGCCAGGGTCCTGACTATAAACATCCTCAGCCTGTGCAAGAGAAGGGCACAGATTCTGCGAGTGCTACACACACCCAAATGACATAGCCTGCTTACAATATAAGGAAGGAAAAAGAGATTTGTTCTCTTATTTTTTTCTCATTCTGCCTTTGCTGTCTTTTGCTGCCTTGCAGTATTGCTGCTCTGCCATGTCACCCTACCTTGGAGCCAACTGATTATGGACTGAAACCTCCACAAACTGTGAGCTAAATAAACCTTTCCTTCTTTCATTTTGGGTATAGAGTATTTTGTCTCAGCAATGAGAGAAAGAAACCAACATAGTCACAAAGGGTTTTTCTTCAGTAGAAATTGACAAACTAATTTTAATATTCATATGGAAATGCAGAGGACTCAGAAGTCATTAACAATCTTGAAAAAGATTTTAAAAATTGTAAGACTCACACTTCTCTGATTTCACAACCAGTGGTATGCTTTATACATAGGTGTCCTTTCAAAGTCTCATGTGCTCAAAGGTGAGGCTTTGAGGAGGTGGTTAAATCATGTGGGCATCATGCCAACAGTGGACTGATTAGCTCACTGATGAGTTTATAGTTTAATATGATTCTGAGAGGTGATGCCTGCGGCACCCTTTTCTGTCCATGCCACGTCCTAGTCCATCCACGCCTTGTGACAATCGCTTCTCCAGGAAAAGGACACCGCATGTGGGAATTGGGCGCGGGGATCTTGGAATGTTTTGTACTGATAATTGTAATTTGTGTAGTTCACATGTGTATGTTTTTATGTAATGGCTCAATATGGAGTCGAGGGTGGAGACTCCAGGGGGGTTGCTGGAGGCCCTCTAGATAACCCCTTTGTGAGGACTGGTTGTGGGGTTTTGCCTTCTGTGAGTAGTGTGAGAGAGTTTATGCGGGAGTTTTGGGTGGGAGAGCTCATGGAGGAGGATTTGCGGGGTTCCTGTGAGACAACTGCCCTGAGACACTGGACAGGCAGCCAAAGACGGGCAACTAGGACACATATGTTACACCGCCGGCCGCCTAAGACAGGCACAGGACCTATTGCTGTCCTGCAGGCCCATGATGGGTCATATGAAGAGTCCTTGACCTAAGACAGGTGCTGTCCTACAGGCAGCCAAAGACGGGCAACAAGGACACATATGTTACACCACCGGCCGCCTAAGACAGGCATAGGACCTATTGCTGTCCTGCAGGCCCATGACAGGTAAGGCCTGGTTGGGTTCATATGAAGAGTCCTTGACCTAAGACAGGCGCTGTCCTCACAGGGAATGCCATACTCCCATAAGTGATAAAGGAAAAAATGTAGGGAGTGGCATGATAGCCTCACACATCTCTCCCTCCTGCAGGCATCCAGGTGTATCGGCTTACATTTCCCAAGCTAACTAAGTAACAAGATTGAGATGTTACAAAGGTCAAAAGAGTTAATCGACACCTATTGCTTGGGATTGTCCCTGCCCGGCCCTAAGCCTGGGGCGCTTCCTGCTTGGGGTTGAGGTTATTAAAACCTATTGTTTAGGATTATCCCTGCCTGGCCCTAAACCTGGGGCACTTCCTGCTTGGGGCTGGGGGGTTGCTGCCAAGGTTAGCAAATATATATTCCAGCTTTTAAAAAATAAAGAGGATTCAGATTCACTCACAGACTGGTGTGCAGTGTCTTCTGTCTCTCACTCGCCAACTCCCTGTCCACCTTTGGGAAACCCTAGCCCTGCCACAGCTGGACTCCGGCAGATGCCACACACACATAATTCATAACAAAATAAGAATTTTCATAATGATTGCACTATTCCTTTGTATAATAGTTGTCCCTGCAGCTGCTATCCATAGCTACCTTTTCCTACACCTTTCTTGCATTCACTTTGCCTCTAGCAAGCACCTCAGTGTGCCATGTTTCCTGACCTGATGGTGTAATCCAAATGTCCATCCCCAAAGAATATGGGGCACTGGTGGTTCTTCTGGAGTGTATGGTTGTAGTTTACTATTGATTTTATTCACTGATTATAGAAATACTAAGAATCAGCCTTCTGTGTCCTGAGTTGCAGGCATAGTCTTCCTTTCCTGTTGTGTCCAGTTTTCCCCCTCCTCATCAGGATCAATCACACCAGCCAGCAGAGAAAGTCCACATTTTGCATATTGTCCAGAGGTGTGAGGGTGGAATCATTGTCACGTCCCATGGTAGAGGCACTCCTTCTAGGACTGAGCTGTAGAAATAGGAAACAAATATTTGCTAAGGGTTTACTGGGGAGACAGTGAGTGGTGCCACTTCTATTTTTATTCCTTGATTGCTGGACACTTTGTTATCAGAACAATAGCATTGCCAGAGTGTGGGTGTTCTTCCTAAAATTTATCTTGAAATTTAATTGTCACTGTACACTAACTGAGATACATAGTTTAAGAAGAGATTAGAGTCCCAGAAGGTGGCACCCACCAGCACAATAGCCAAAGCCCCACCCACCGCCCGCACAATGTGGGCTTCCTGCTGCTGTGGGCACTGGTCCTGTACTCCGAACCTCAGGCAGCATCGACCTGGCTGCTAGAACTAGGCAGCGATCTGCTGGTGCTTATCTTCTACTACAAGTTGCAGTGGCTGTGCTCTGCCACCCACCTCCTCCTGGTAAACATCAGCCTCAGTGACCTACTGGTGTTCCTCTTCAGGGTCACCTTTACCTTTGCATCATGCCTGAGGAACAGCTGGGTATAGGACACAGTGGGCTGCATGTGGAATGGATTTAGCAGCAATCTCTTGGAGAAGAGTTCCAGTCACAAATGCATATATGATGTATTTTGGCATTTAGTGCTAAGATGAAATTTAAGAATAAAAACCAACACCCATTTTAGTATTCTCAGATGTGACTGGATACACACTGTCATGTTTCTATGCTACTGATTTATTAAAAGCAAACACTTAAAAAAAGGATAGCAACTTAAACAGCTAGGACCTGCAAATTCAGTGCCTCTGGAAGAACTAGAACATCACAAGGAAAGATTTTATTACAGCCTACCCGCACTTTAGAAGAGCTTCAACCTAGATTCATACTTATTTTCTTCATCAGAAGCTGTTACCTGAAGCTTTACTCCTATGGCAGCAGAAAATCTTCCCACAGAGTTTGATGTGGTTACAATAGGGACAGTTTTGCCTGAATCTATCCTTGCAGCTGCATGTTCAGGAAATGGATAGAGGGTTCTCCATGTAGATTCAAGAAGCTACTATGGAGGCAGTTAGGCTAATTTCAGCTTTTCGGGATTGCTTTCCTGGTTAAGGAGTACAAGCAGAACAGTGACACCGAGAAAGGAACTGCTGCTGCATGGCAAGACCTGATCCATGAAAGAGAAGTCATTGCTTTTTGTAAGAAGGATGAGACCAGTCAGAACAGTTTTTCTTTTTTTTTGTATGCCTGACAAATTATGGAGGAAAGTATTCACAAGATTGGAGCTCTGCAGAAAAATGCTCCTCAGTGGCATCTGGTACCCTCACTGAACCTCTGCATTCTGCAGAGTTGCCTGAAGAGAGGCACTCATACATTACGAGCAATGAAATGCCTGACAAACATAGCCCAAAAAGTGACAGCAAGGTATCACTAGAAGAAACTGATATAGGAATCACCAGAGAAAGTGGAGATAAAACCTCTATACATCATTTCAGATGGAGATAAGGTTGAAAACAAACCTACAGTAGAAGATAACACCAACCAACTGAAGAGAAATAAGAAAGAAGGAAAATTAATATTGATTTGGTATCAAAGTTGCTGTGTTCTCAAGGATCACTGATTAATCTTTTACTCAAATCAAATGTTAGTCATTATACAGAATATTAAAATGTCACCAGACTACTTGCATTTTGAGAAGAAATGGTAGAACAGATCCTTTGTTCCAGAGCTGATGCCTTTAATAATAAAGAACTCATTACAGTTGAAAAGAGGATGTGAATGAAATTTCTTTCATTCTGTTTAGACTATGAACAGCATCCTAAAAAATACCAAGATTTCCAGCAGTGATTTTATAAATACTGAAAAACTAAAAAACTAACCCCCAACCTCCAGCATTTTACACTACACTCAAGTGCAGTGACATCAGAATCACCTTGCACTACATTAGATGGTCTTAAGGCAAAATAAAATAAAATAAATAAAAACTTCCTTCAGTGTCTCGGACGATTTGGCCACACTCCCCTTTTATGTCTTTTGTATGGCCAAGGAGAGATTCCTTGTAGGATGTATGTGGGTTTTGATGGAATCTATTGCCTTCACCATCAAATCCAATGTCTTGTAGTTGACAAAGAATCTGGAAGATGAAAAGCACTTATACATCACTTTGGTTAAAGAATAAATAGTAACTATTTTTTTTTTGCAGAAGATAGTT
This sequence comes from Hydrochoerus hydrochaeris, assembly GCA_004027455.1. NCBI lineage: Eukaryota > Metazoa > Chordata > Mammalia > Rodentia > Hydrochaeridae > Hydrochoerus > Hydrochoerus hydrochaeris. The sequence continues at coordinate 12,638 of PVLA01011972.1, read as the reverse complement.
ACATTTCTGAGGAAACATGCTCAAATGTGCAGTATAAGCAGACCTCAAGGGCAGTGCTGGTTACAGATCAGTCTATACTGAAGGCAGATTCCAATCAGCAGATTTCCATCTTGATAGCTCCTGTGGAACCAGGAGCTTGTTTCATTTGGGTTTCAGAATTGGGTTCATCAATTATGAGATGCATGAAGGATTCCTGTCTGGTACTTCACACCTGCAAATCTTCAAAAACAGCAACAGAAGATTCAAAATCCATGGTGAAGAACTATTCACCCCTCTTGCTAAAACAAAAGTAGATAAGGAAGAACTTAGAAAGCCAAGACTGTTGTGGGCTCTTTATTTTAATGAGACAGATTCCTCAGGAGGCAGCAGAGGCTCATAATGTGCTTTACCTTGCTGTGTGTACATCTGCTCTGGGCCTGGCTCTGGACTGGGAAGTGAACTAATGGTCAAGCTAGCAGAAACAGTGTTCCAGGAGATCTTTCCAGTGAAGAATTCTGCTCTCCTCCTCCAAATCCAGAAGACATTGTCTTTGATGGTGATAATTAGCAACCAAAGGCTCCTGAAACAATAAAACTGTGGCCAACCTAGAATCTTCTGAGGAAAGAAAAAACCTAGAAAACCTCCTTCAAAAGCAGAAAATAGCAAACTGGAACTACACATCATCTTGGCATCAGAATATTCTCATTTGAAGGACAATTTTCCATGTGACTCATGAGGAGTGACTATGTGATGTGTACTATGCAGATGTTACAGTCTTTTTGAGTCTTTTTAAGTCTTTTTGAGACATTGTTTATTGAGGGTCCTTATTAATCAGTAACTGATTTATTCAATTGCTGGACTTTGAATTTCAGAATCAGTTTTCTGATTCAGAAACTTAAAACAGGCTTAGCTTTATTTTAATACTGGGTACATATGTGAGATTTCCATATTAGCAATTTTGCTTAAAGGAAGACAAAACTGTTACCAGCTACTGATCTTCAGATTTTATCATTGTCTACAGAATAATTAATATAAGAAATACATTAGTTACTTTTGCAGTTATTACAGCTGTTACCACCTCTTCATAGAGAAACACAAATAGTACAATGTGAGTCCTTTGTATATAACATAAATAATGTAGACTTAGTAGTGAGAACAGCAACTAATAAAAGTGTCAGTATGATAAAAATACACTTGTGCATAGTTGTTAAAAGATCAGTTTTGTGTGGTCCTTGTTCTTTATGAAGTCTTTGTGTTTACATTTTGCAATTTAATTTGTCTCCTTAGCTCTTGTAACCAAATGAAATAATGACACCACCATAATCTTCTCCTTTACAAAAGGAAATGGATTAGTTGATAGTTGAAGAGTTCATTTTGGGGAGATACATTCCAAAGAAAATCTAGGGCACAAGATTAGTTTAAAATATCTGCAGAACCCTGCTCTGGCACCAGAATGAAAAAAACTTCCAACACATAATTCTAGCTAAAAGACAAAAAAAAATTAGATTATCCTAGATACTTCAGATGGCTATTCTGAAATTCCTAAAGAGAAACAGAATAAAGCATATTTAACTTGGGATTACAGTTAGGTTTTAATCCTTCTCTAAGTAGATTTTCTCCTCAGAATGGAATGTACCATCTGTTGGCTGTAACACTTTAATCAACAATGCTAACTTATAGAATAAATCAAAGTGGGATTTATCCTGCTGCTAAGGTTGTGTCTCACCAAACAAATAGGTAACAGCATTCATAATCACTTCTGCTTCTTGACAGTTGTCTGTAGAGAATGGAAATATTTTTTCCCTGCACAACCACCAGAAATCATAAACCTTGGGCCACAGTGTTGACAACTTGCAGGACTATCAGAAGAGAGATTCTTCCTCATTCAGTTCTATTTCCATGTATCAGGAAGAAAATGATCTTTAGGAAGAGATCCTTTCGTAGTTTTTGCTCTGAAATGAAGCATTTAGTGTACCTAATATTGCGTTTTCCATAACTGTTTCTCCACAGTGCTGTAAGGCAGATACAACATGCTTTCAAACTAATTCAGTGTGGAGAAGCCAACCTTGGAACTGAACCTAGTCTTTCATGATAAGTCTTCTGTATTTCCATAAACGTTCACAGTTAGAAAAATGTAGTTACTATAAGAAAAGTAGGGGAGCCAGGCCCACGCTGACACCATGAGGTGAGTTGCAGCTCCCCAGGGCAGGCCCGGGAAAGTTTGAGAACATTGATCCTGGTGGCTGGGTACCTACCCAGCCCCCTTAGGACACTGAACTAGGCTTCAGAGGTTCCACAGGCTTGAGTAAACCATGCCCAGTGACATTCTTTCAACCAGGGAAACCAGACCCAGCACAAGAGGGGAGCCAAAGCCATGTGCGTCCCAGTAGCAGAGGATGCAGGAGGTGATTTCCAACACATCCAGGGAAAGCTTTGGAACATTGCTGGAAACATGGAAATATAGGAAAATGACAAAAAGAAAGACAAAAATGCAATCTCAAACCTCCCACCCATCCCAAGAAAGCCTAGGAGCCATGTACATAGAAGAAAATACTACACATACACCTGAAATGCCTGAAATGATATCAACTGAAATAAAGAAGCTTATATGGGAAGCTATGAGGGAACTCAAATCAGAAATAATCTCCCAGGTAAAAGAAGAAATGATAAAAGTAGTGAAAGAAAAACTGAATGCATCCAATGAAGACACAGCTAAAAAATTAGAGGAATAAAGCAAAATGATAGAATCCCTGAATGAACAGTTTAAGAAACAAACAGAATGTGTGAAGCAGATTCAAAGAGATATATAGGAAATCAAAACTCTATTGAAAGTTGCAAAAACCACCTCAACAAAAGTGAAGATAGAATCTGAGACCTAGAAGATAAGATTACATCTAGTGAATAGGAAAGGAAAGATCTTCTAACAATAACAAGAAATCAGGAAATAACAATTCAACAGCTGCAAGATGATGCAAAGAAAAACAACATAAGATTGATAGGGATAAATGAAAAAGAAGGGGAAAACACAAATGAAATCAAGAGGCTATTTACAGTAATAATAGCTGAAAACTTCCCAAACATGAGTATGGAAACTGACATACAGATTAGTGACGCATATAGAACTCCAAATAGCCATAATCAAAACAAAACTAAACCCAGACATATAATAATCACCATCCCAGAAATCCAACATAAGAACAGAATATGAAAAGCTGTTAGAGAGAAAAGACAGATCACCTATCAAGGAAAACCTATCAAAATTACAGTAGACTTCTCAACATGAACAATGAAGTCAAGAAAAGAATGAGTGAAGTGTCTCAGATCCTCAAGGAAAACAACTTCCAACCCAGATGGATGTACCCTGCAAAACTATCCTTCGAAATGGATGGAGAAATAAGATACTTCCATGACAAAGAATATCTGAAGAACTTCATGATCACCAAACCAACCCTACAAAGAATACTGAAAGACATTCTAGATACACATAGGAAAAAAACCACTAAGCAGGATAGGCAATTAAACAGAATGAAAAGTTAAGATACAACATCAGAAAGTTAACATGTTAACAAAAAACCAATATATGACAGCTATAACCATTGATGTAAATGGCCTCAATTCACCAATTAAAAGAAACAGACTGGCAGAATGGATCAAGAAAATGTCCAACCATATGCTGTCTACAAGAAACCAATCTAACCCAAAAGGAAACTAATAGACTGAAAGTGAAAGGCTGGAAAACAATACTCCATGCAACAGAAACTCAAAAAAAAGTGGAGGTAGCTATTCTGTTTGCAGATCATGTGAACTTCAAACCAAGAATGGTCCAAAGAGATAAAGAAGGTCACTACATATTAGTTAGGGAGAAAATTTAAGGGGAAGAGAACAATCTTACACATATATGCACTAAATACAAGAGCACCCAAATACACAAAACAAGTATTAACAGAAATGAAAAATCAAATAGGCCATATCACAATTATAACAGGAGACTTTAACACACCATTGACACAAAGGGATAGATCAACTAGCCAGAAAATCAGCAAAGAAATAACAGAACAGAATCACACCTGTGAACAAATGGATTTGATAGATGTATACAGAATGTCCCATCCAACAACATTAGAATATACATTCTCAGCAGTACATGGGACATTCTCTAAAATGGACCATATACTAATCCACAGAACACATTTAAGTATATGCAAAAGAATTGAAATTATCCCACACATGTTATCAGATCATAGCACCATGAAACTGGAAATTAATGATAAAAATAACTGCAAAAACCCCACAAACACATGGAAATTAAATAATACACTATTGAGCAACCAGTGTGTCATAGAGAAAATTAAAGAAGAAATTAAACAATATCTACAAGCAAACAAAAATACAACTACAACTTACCGGAACCTGTAGAATGCAATGAAAGCAGTCCTCAGAGGAAAATTTATTGCACTGAGTTCCCACATTAGGAAAACAGAATGAACACAAATAAGCAACCTGATATTACACTTCAAACATCTAGAAAAAGAAGAGTAAGCCAAGCCCAAAACAAAAAGGGAGGAAATTATAAAGATCAGAGAAGTAATTAACGCAATAGAGACTAAGAAAACAATACAATGAATCAAAGAGTTGGTTCTTTGAAAGAATAAATAAAATTGCTAAGCCTCTAGCCAGCTTAATTTTAAAAAGGAAAGAAAAGACTCAAATTCATGCAATACAGAATGAAAAAGGTGAAATCACAAATGACCCTGTGGAAATACAGAAGATTATCAACACCTATTTTGAAAACCTCTACTCTCATAGGTTTGATAACACAGAAGAAATGGACAGATTCCTAAAACATATGAACCACCAAAGCTGGATCAAGTAGATGTAAAACTTCTGAATAACCCAATTTCTATTAATGAAATTGAAAATAAAACCAAGTCCCTACCAACAAAGAAGAGCCCAGGTACAAACATATTCACTGTGGAATTCTAAGAGAAATACAAAGAAGACAATGCCAACACTCCTCAAATTCTTCAATAAAATTTAAAGGGAAGCAATTCTCCCTAAGTCATTCCTGGAAGCAAATATCACTCTAGTAGCAAAACCTGAGAAAGGCCCAACTGAAAAAGAGAACTATAGGCAAATCTCCATAATGAACATAGATGCAAAAATTCTCAATAAAATATTGGCAAACAGGATGCAGCAAATCATCAAGAAGATTATACACCATGACCAAGTGGGATTCATCCCAGGCATGCAGTGATGGTTCAACATACATAAATCAAAAAATGTAATCTACCATATCAACAGAGCAAAAAGTAAGAATCACATGATCAGTTTTATAGATGCAGAAAAAGCTTTTGATAAGATCTAACACCCATTCATGATAAGAACCTTACAGAGTATTAGACTAGTTGGTCTTTACTTCAAAACGATAAAGGCCATCTATGACAAACTAACAGCAAGTGTCATATTAAATGGACAAAACTGAAACCCTTTACCTTGAAATCAGGCACAAAGCAAGGATGTCCCTTATCACTGCTCCTATTCAACATAATACTGGAAATACTAGCTGGAGCAATTAGACAAGATAGAGAAATAAAAGGAGTAAAGATAGGAAAAGAAGTTAAATTATCATTATTTGCAGATGACATGATACTCTACATAGAAGATCCCTAAACCTCTGTTGAAAAACTCCTAGATATAGTAAATAAATTTAGCAATGTAGCTAACACAAAGTCAATACTCAAAAACCAATAGCTTTCCTATACACTGACAACAAAATCACTGAGAGAGAAATAAGAGAAGCCACATCCTTCACACTAGTATCCAAAAAAATGAAATATTTAGGAATTAATCTAATAAAAGATGTAAAAGTGTTGTACAGGGAAAATTATAATACCCTGAAAAAAGAAATCAAAGAGGACCTCAGAAAATGGAAAGACATCCTTTGTTCATGGATAGGAAGAATAAATATTGTGAAAATGGCCATTCTCCCAAAATTGTTATCACATTCAATGCAATCCCAATGAAAATACCACTAATATACCTCATAGATCTAGAGAAATCACTCCTAAAATTCATCTGGAACCAAAAGAGACCTAGAATATCAAAGGCAAGTGTAAGCAGCAAAGCCAAGGCAGGAGGCATCACAATCCCTGACTTGAAGTTATACTACAAAGCTACTGTAATAAAATCAACATGGTATTGGAATAAAAACAGATCTGAAGATCAATGTAATAAACTAGAAGATACAACTATGAACACACTCAACCACCTTATCTTTGATAAAGTGGCCAGGCATGTTCACTGGAAGAATGATAGTCTCTTTAATAAATGGTTCTGGAAAAACTGGCTTTCCATATGCCAAAAACTAAAATTAGACCCATGCCCATCACCATGTACTAAACTAAAATCTAAATGGATCAGAGATCTAAATATTAAAATAGAAACACTAAATCTGTTGGAAGACAAAGTAGGTAAAAATCTTGAAGATATAGGGGTTGGTAGAGAATTCATGAACAAGAACCAAACTGCATGGGAAATACTTCCCAGAATCAAAAACTGGGATCATGTCTTATTAAAGAGTTTCTGCATGTCCAAAGAAATCTCCAGTAGATTGAAAAGAAAACCCACAAACTGGGAAAAAATCAGTGAACTGTCCTTCACTAAGGACTTCTGTCTAGAACTTATAAAGAATTAAAAAAATCAGACCCCCAAAATTCAAAGACCCAATCCAAAAATGGGCATCTGAGATGAACACACATTTCTCAGATGAAGAAATATGAATGGCAAATAAATACATGAAAAAATGCTCATTATCATTGGTCATTAGAGAAATGCAAATTAAAACCATACTGAGATTCCATCTCACTCCAAAAAGAATGCCCAGGATCAACAAAACAAAAAATGCTGGAGAGGCTGGTGGGGGGAAGGAACTCTTCTGCACTGTTGGTGGGAGTCTAGACTAGTGCAACCACTGTGGAGGTCAATCCTGAGATTCCTCAAAAAGCTGGGGTTGGAGATCCCATTTGAACCAGCTATTCCACTCTTAGGCATATTCCCAGAAGAACTGAAAACATCTTACCACAGTGATGTATGTGCACCCATGTTTATAGCAGCACAATTTGTATTAGGCAGATCTTGAAAACAACCTATGTGCCTATCAACTGAGGAATGCATAAAAAAAGTGTGGTACTTTTATACAATGGAGTACTACTCAGCTATAAAGAATGATCACATTGAGATATTTATAAATAAATGGGTGCAAATTGAATACACACTCATAAGTGAAATAAATCAAACTCAGATGCATAAATACCATATAGTCTCCCTAGCGTAAGAAATGGTAAGTGTACAGATTTTATGGTAATCATGGTTCACCATTATATTGCTTTGAAGTCTTATATTTTCATTCATTGGTTGGAATGGTTTTATTCTGTGTAGTTTTATCTTAATATAAGTGATGGTATGAATAGTTACTTTGAAGAAAAGACAATATGGCAGCCATTGTTGATTTGATATCATCTTGCTCTAAAATCCTACCATGCTCTTGTTTTTCTATTACCATTGGTTATATCACATTGTGTCTTATTGTATTTTAATATGTATGATAGTATAAACAATTTTTTATGGAAAATGAGATAATATAGTAGCCATTGTTCATCTTCAGTTATTTGTTTCAGAATGCCTTGTAATACTTCCATTCTCTTGAGTTGTTTATTCTTCTTTGTTATGTTTGACATTATTGTGTGTAAAGCTAAGTTCAACTATTTCAAAGAAAGAGACATTATGATAGCTACTCTTACTATCCAACTGTATTGTTGTGAAGTGCTGTGTTACTTACATTGTTCTTTTCTGATCTGCTTAGATCTGTCCTCTTTTTATTCTCTTTAAAATAAAAAAATTTTAAAAAAAGAAAAGAAAAGTAAAACTGCCTGGGAAAATCAGAATCTCATTGTTGGGAACAAGAATAGACACACACTGATTCTATAGCATATTATAGAATTGAAGAATTGTTTAATGTACATTTAGAGCTGTGAGTCTTAAGCAGAATTTGGGTAAGTTTTAATAAAATAGTGCTCTTTAGCAATATATCAATCTGGAGATTTTTTATAAAAATGTAAATATGAGCTTGGCATAAGCACATGCCTAGCAAGCTCTAGGGTGTGAGTTCGATTCCCAGTACCAAAAAAAAAAAAAAAGTAAATATGCCAAGATATGATCTTTTCTTCTCTTCTGTGTATGTAATATTATTAATAATATTGATGTTTTAAATACAGGAAAGTATTGTTGGGTGGATCTCAAACCTATCAAAATAAACTGTTAACCTAAAATTGTAGCAATTAAAATTTTTAAAAATCTCAGATTTTAAAAATAGAAGTGAAATTTAGGCCTTCTGAAAAGTTTTTCAAAAACACAGATTATTCATAAGAAATTGAGAAAAGCAACAGAAAGAAGTTGTAAAAGATGGTATAATGGAAATATGGAAAAAGTATTAGACTAGGCCAAAATAAAGATTGTTTTAAAAACCAACAAAATGAATATATTATTTCCTTAAACCTATGTAATATAACAAGTTGAAAATTAGACAAGTTATAACCAATAAACATTTAAGAATTTATGAGATATTATAATATTATAATTCAGTGCAGTTTCTGACAAGTTAGATTTTAACTAAGTGAAATTTTGGCAAACAATTCAGCAACAAGTAAGTTATTTCCTATGATGCAGAATTGTAACACTAGTGTTCAGTAGACTAATTATCACATCAACATCAATAGATCAAAATGGTGAATATCCAAAGTATTAACTATATTAACTTTTTAAAAATTTACCATTCATCTTTAGTTTAATTATTTGTACTAATAGTTTCATAGCCTTCTCAAAATGTAATAAGCAATTACTTAAAATTAAGAGCTGACAGTCATATTGGGAAAGCAAACATTTCTCAAACAGAAATTAAACAGTGCTGACAACATATTTACGTATGGCTGAAGAAACATCATTGCAGTTTAAAAAATTTACAAAATGAGAAAAACAAGGAAAGAAAACAGCTTAAGTATTTTCTAGTTACATGCGTGTATAAATAGCCAAACTGACTTATAAATGCATTAACAATACGAGACTAATTCAGGAATTTTCAAGTTATATAAGGTAAAAATTCTGTTTCTAGATCCCATGGTAAGTATATAGAATATTTGAGTATTAATATATATAAATCACTAAAGGAAAGTTAAAGAACTATATTGTGATAATTTAAGAAAGATTCTTAAATAGAAGCAGATTGAAAGAGCTAAACTCAAAATATGGGAATACTGCCATGAGAGGCATCCTAGCATAATGAAAAAATAGTAAATAAGGAGTCCTTGCATCACTTCTTACCTGTTATCTAATCTTAGGAAGTTCACCTTAGTTTACGTTTCTTCACCTACAACATAGAGATAGTGTTTAGCAGAATTATTGTAGGGATTAGTTAATGTGTATAAGACCACATCCAGATGAATGCTAATATGTGGCATACAGATTTATTATAAGACTATTTAACATTCCAACTGAATGTTTTATGCAGTTTGACAGTGTTGGAGATTTTTTTAAATTTAAGTTTAAAAATAGGAGTTTTACCTTTCAAATCTTTTTTTTAACCTTTCAAATCTTTATTCTGTTAAGCAATCTTTCTATATATTTCATGGTACTGAATAGAATGTTTAAGATTTCTAAAGCATTTGGAAAGAAGTATTTAATAAAAGTTAATAGAAGGAGCAACTGGATCAATGTGGAGATGATGTGAGACTGTGGTTATGGTAGCATATTTCCAATAAAAAGCCAAAGTTGACCCCATTTTTCTCTGTGTTGCATGCATTTGATTGCCAAATGTAGCCCCTCAATCTTGGACTTCCCAGCCTCCAGAACTACATGTCCCATAAACTTGAATTACTTATAATTTACACAGCTTATGATATTTTGTGATAGTAGCATCAAACAGACTTGAAATCAGAATGTCAAATAGACATCTGCACTACCATGTTTATGTCACATTACTCTAATAGACAAGGTGTAGAATCAACCAGAGTCCATCAACTAATGAAGGGGTAAAATATGTGACATATATGACAATCAGAAAAGAGTAAAATCCTGTCATTTTCAGCAACATGGATGCTGGGAGTCACACTGTCAAGTGAAATAAGCTAGGTACTGAAAGAGAAATTCAGCACGATCTCATCATTTGTGGAACCTGCTCAGAGATGCAAAGATTACAATGGTGTTTTACAGAAGTTGAAAGAGTGAAAGAGAGCAAGGTTGGAGAAATGTTGGTTGGCAGGAAAACATCAAAAGGAGAGTCCTGGTGCACCGCTACACACAAGGATGTTACTCAACAGTACTGCATTAAGTGATCCAGACAGCATAAATATTTTAATCGTATTTTAAAATTACAATTGGTGAATTATACTGAATATGTGTATTTCATACTTTGATCATATTCAATTTCCTATTACATCTTTTGCCTTCTCTCTTACCCTCTCCCAGGTCTTTTCCCTTACCCCAAAAGTTTATCTTCTATTTCCAGGGCTTTTTTTTAAATAGAAGTGAAAATATGCAATACTTACCTTTGTATGTCTGGCTGATTTTGCTTAACATAATAAGGACTGATTTCATCCATATTCCTGAAAAAGAAATGATTTTATTCTTCTTTTATTTTAAAGACAAAAAAACACAGAAAAGAAAAACAAAAAATGAAAGAAACAAACAACTACAAAAACAAATACCCAAAACAATAACAATATAGTCTTTCAAAACAAAGGCGATAGGAATTTAACAATGGTTGTTATATGGTATATTGCTATCTTCAAGAGTTGCTTAGGCTGCCAGACATAGACACACAAAATTGATCAAACAGTATGAGCACTGTTCTTTTCCAAGAACTAATAGAATTAGCAGCACAATCATCTTAGCTATCTTGTGCACATATATACAAATTTATGACTTTTTCCTTTTCTCTTCACTTTTTTCTCCCTTCCACTGTCTTAGTTGTTTTTTCACTTTGAGCAGCTTCTTACACCTTCACTAAATCTATTTTAGATTTTAATTTATTTACTCTTTCAGTTTCTTGCATTAGGGAAACAATACAGTATTTACACATGTGAGTCTGATTTATTTCACTTATGAATATGGTCTGAAGTCACATCCATTTACCTATAAAAGCCTTGAGTTTATTGTCTTTATAGCATAACAATACTCCATTGTATAAAAATACCACAGCATTTTAATCTATTCTTTGATTTATAGGCATTTTGGTTGTTTCCAAAATTTGGCTATTACAAATTGTGCTGTTATAAATATGGGTGTACATATATCACTACGGTATGATGTTTTTAATTCTTCTAGGTAAACATCTAGAAGGGAGATAGCTGGGTCAAATGGAACCTCTAGTCCTATGTTTTTGAGGAATCTCCACACTGATTTCCCCAATGGTTGTACCAGTCTATACTCCCACCAACAAGGCAGAAGGGCTCTTTTCCCCCCATAACTCCTCCAGCACTTGTTATTGGTTGATTTCTTGATCATGGCCATTCTTTCTGGTGTGAGATGGAATCTCAGTGTTGTTTTAACTTACATTTCATGAATGAAAAATAATGTTGAACATTTTTCATCTATTTATTTGACATTTGTATATCTTCAGTTGAGAATTGTGTGTTCATCTCAGATGTCTATTTTTAGATTAGGTCTTTGAATTTAGGGGGCCTATTTGTTTTTCAGTTCTATGTAGATAGAAGTCTTTTATCTGAGGAGCAGTTGCTGTGAAGTTTTTTTTTAAATTTTTATTTAAAGGGAAAAAAAAGAAAAAGGAGAGAAATATTACAGAATTTCAAAAAAACATAAACAGTAAGAAATTTCTAGTTGATAAATTACATATTGCTCTTTTAGAAATAGTTGTTCAAGTTACAAAACCAAAGCACACAAAATAGACACTCAAGCAGTGACACTGCAAACAGATCTGTTCAACAATCAAACAAGAACTAAGAAATATGGGTAACAATTCTGCACACATAAATATACATGCAGTTATATCTTTTATAGCACTTCCTATTTTCTCTTTTTTACAATAGCAATTATACATTTTTTATTTAAAGAGAAAAAACATGAAAAAGGTAGAAATATTACAGAATTTCAAGAAAAGAGAAACAGTAAGAAATCACTAGTTGATAAATTACATATTGTTCTTTTAGAAATAGTTATTCAAGTTACAGAATTAAAGCACACAAAGTGGACACTAAAGCAGTGAGAGTGCAAACAGATCTGTTCAGCAATCCAACAAGAACCTAGAAATATGGTCATCAATCCCACACAGCTGAACTTACATGCAGCTATATCTTTTATAGCACTTCCTATTTCCTCTTTTTTTACAATAGCAATTACACATTTTTAAAATGTTAAAGAAAAGAAAAAAAACAGAAAAAAGGGTAGCAATAATACAGAATTCTAAAAGAAAGAAAGAAAAAGGAGAATGAGAAAAAGCCCCACTAAGAAATCAGTAATTTATAAATTATGTACTGTCATCCTGGATGTAGTTGTTCAAGTTACAAAGTTAAAGGGTACACAGTAAATATTCAAACAGTCAGACTACAAACAGTTCTGCTCAAAGATCCAACAAAGATTCAGCAATATGG